>SNQJ01S0022915.1:171507-221505 GCA_010110895.2 Picea sitchensis | reverse complement strand
CTCCAAGAGTGGAATTAGTTGGATCAGCATCCAGCTTTATATATGTGTATTGTGTTGTGTCTAGTGTGCTATAATACAATCTATTTTTCTGTGTGCATTTCGTGTGTCTCATTGCTTTCATGTTTTCCAACTATAACCACATGTGAAGTATGCTCCACAAGGAAGCCATTCACCGAGTCACCTCAGCTAAGCAACCTCCTTCTCCCTTCAAGGTAACCTTGGCTGATCAACCTCCTTCGCCCTTCCCTTCAAGTGAGTCAGCTTGGCTGAGTAACCTCCTTCGCCCTTCAAGTATCTCTGCATTGTTTCTCTGTGTTTACAATATGAAACAATTAAATTCAAAAATATGTATTGCATATGCTATGGATATGACTTCTCCACAAGGAATCCATTCACTTCAAGTCACCTTGGGTGAGCAACCTCGTTCTCCCTTCAAGTATATTTGCATTATTTCTCATTGTTTCTTTGGGTTTATAATGTGAAACAATTGAATTCAAGTTATTCAAGTTTTGTAGGTGTTGCAGGATCAAGTGGTGGTTGAGGGCTCTGTTGGCACAGGGGCAGACCCAGGATTCAACTCTAACAGCACACCAACAAACCATAACTACTGGCCCTTACGTCAACACCTGCGAAGAAGATGAAGTCTCACCTGAAGTAGCAATAGGAGGATTGCAGGACACATGTGTCTACAACTAGAGGAAATGCAAGATGATTCCAAAACAACAATGCAAAATAGCCCAAATATTCTTAACAATATTATGCCTAACTTCGCGAAGTAAGTTATATCTTCTTATCTTCAACGGGAAAAATAACAGTGCAATAACAGTGTAAAAGGTAGTAAATAACAAAGCTTCAACCACATGGAACAAAAATATTTTACATGGTTCACCCTCTCCCTAGGGCTACGTCCACAAAACTGTGTTTATTGACAGAATAGATGAATATATACAATTCTATTTGCGCACTCAGTTGTAGATTCTTCTCTCTCTTCCTCTTTATTTCCTATCCCTACGCACCGAGCTGCAGAGTCGATCTTCGCACCCAGCTGAAGACCCAAAATACAAGAACGCCCTAAAACATAACACTTTTACATCTCAACACCATTATCACCTCCCATCTCAACTCTTCTAGACCTCTATTTATACATTCCATGACTCTTAGAAAACCATGGACCGAAGCCCAAGTGCCAAAAACCATGGGTCCACATAACCCTCATTTTAAGGACTTCGTCGACATGTTCTTCCTTCTTCTTTGCGAGGTGCTCCAAAGCACCCATTAGTGTCTTATTTCACTTGTTGATTTGTCCACTATCTATCTTCTTTGCTTATTTGTATTCCTTGATCTTCTCTTTCAACGACTTGCTTTCCTTTACTTCATTCCTTTTTTTATGCTTCTTTAACCACTTCGACCCTTCCTCTATTTGTGTGCCTTCCGTGCACTTCATACTTTGTCTTTCTTCTTCCTTAATCTTCACTTTCTCCCTTAATACATGATCAAGGGCCAATAGGCCCCCAACACTCACATGTGACTCGTCCCGAGTCACTTCGATTGCAGACTACGTGGAGAAGCCTATGTTTTCTGCTCTGTCCCTCCCTATCGTGTGTAGACTGTCTTTTCTGTGCCTGGTACCCAATTTCAACTGCACCTTGTACCTAGACCCTTCTTCCTTTTCGTTTACTAAGAGCTGTGAGGCAGCTGGTTGTCACAATACAGCTTCAACCGGCTTCCATTTACTAAACCATCCTTCCATTCTCCATTAAGAGTCTTCAACTGCGCAACTCCACCTTCTGTAACATAACCAAACTCGAATGGTCCAAACCAATGTGTCCTGAACTTTCCTGGATGCTTCATGAACTTGTTGTCATATAAAAGTACCAAATCTCCTTGTTTAAATGCTTTCTTCTTGATATGTCTGTCATGGTAAGCCTTTTCTCGTTCTTTTTGTACCTACTGATGAATTCCTGCAATGAACATGTCTTCCTCTAGTTCCATCAACTGTGTGAGTCTTTCTTGAACAACATCAGTGTCAACCATGCCTGTAAATTCTACAATTCTTAAACTAGGAACCAAATATTCCATAGGTACCACTACTTCCTAGCCATAAACTAACTTGAAGGGAGTCTGCATTGTTAAATTTTTGCAAGTAGTTTGATAAGCCCATAACACTATTGGAATTATCAAATCCCAATCATCTCTGTTAACACTCAAATCTTAGTCAACGTTGTCTCCAAAATATTATTGAAAGCTTCGACTGTACCATTCGCCTGTGGTTGATATGGTGGGCTCTTATGATGGTGAACTTTGAACTCTTGAGTCAAGGCTTCAATAGTTTTGTTAATGAAGTGTTTTCCTTGATCACTCATAAGGATCTTCGAGCATCCAAATTTGGTTATGATATCATCAAAGATGAACCACGTAGCTAGAGTTGCACTATAGTCTTTAACTTCTCTTGCTTATGCCCATCTGGTCAAATACTATTTAGCAGTGATGACATATCAAGCTCTTGTGCGCTTTCCTGGTGGGTTGATAGGTCCCATAAAGTCAATAGCCCATTTCTCAAATGCCTATAAAGTTAACTGAGGTGATAAAGGCATCTCATCCCTTCTAGAAGGCTTCACTACTCTTTAACATACATCGCAAGCTCTGTAGTACTCCTTAGCATCCTTATGTAAAGTGGGCCACCAAAGGCCAGCTCTGAGAACCTTCTGTGTTGTTTCTTTCCCTGCATAATGTCCTGTTGTGATGCCTTCATATGCTTCTGCAAGAATCAATGGTCTTTCTGACTCCATAACACATCTTCTTAAGATCTCATCTGGTCCCATCTTATATAATTGTCCAACTATAAGTTGAAAATATGTAGCACGGACTACCAACTATTTCTTTTGAATAACTGTATACTCACGAGGTGCCATTCCTATGGACAAGAACTGGACTATCTTGACGAAGTGATCATCGACTTTCTTGATGGCCAACAACTGTGCATCTGGTAGTGTATCATACAAACTGGTAGGTTCCTCTCCATGTTCTAACCTGGATAAGTGGTCAGGTCCCTTATTCATTCTTCCTGGCTTAACCACAATCTCAAAGTCATACTCCTGGAATAAGAATAGCCATCTGCATATTCTTCCCCCCAACACTGGCTTGTTGACTAAGTAATTCAATGCAGAATGGTCAGTAAACATCTTAAAATGTCCTCCCAACAAGTAGTTTCTAAACTTCTACAGTGCATATCCCATAGCTAAGACTTCTCTTTCAGTGGTAGTATAATTCATTTTAGATGTAGAAAGTTTCCTGCTAGAAAAGGCTATAGGGTGGTCAATATCTCCTACACCTGGCTATGCTAAAGCTTCTCCTAATGCAATGGATGAAGCATCGACATGAACATGGAATTCCTTACTCCAATCTGGAAAACCAAAATAGGCACAATGATCATTTTCTTCTTTAATGTGTTGAATCTCTGTTGGCATTCCTCTATCCATTGAAACTTACTATCCTTCTTTAATAGCTTCTCCATGGGTGTTGTTATCTGTGCGTAACCCTTAATAAACTTCCTGTAGTATCCAGTGTGTCCCAATGCAGTGCGCAGTTGTCTAACTGAAGTAGGAGGAGGTAGATCAACAATGATAGAAATCTTAGAAGGATCTACCAACTGTTATAACCCTAAATTTCTCTACACATGCATACCTGACATTTGGCCCTCTTACTTGCATTTTTTGCCAAGCCATCACTGAGTTGCTCTTCTAAAAAAACAAATTTTTGAAGATGTACGTGCCCTGCTCCACTACTGTCTACGTACATATTCTTTTTGCACCACTACAGCCCACGTACGTACGCATGTTGCACCATTACAGCCCGCGTGTACTTGCAAAAGTTGCAAAAAATAAAAAGTTGTAAGGAATTCATTGAGATTACATGCTATTGGGTAGTTTCCCAACTAATCCACCACCTATAGCCCATCACCCAACTGGATAACCATCATTTCGTCATATAAAAGGAGGTTTTGGGATCTCATTTCACATATAGACATAAGAACAGTGAAACTCTGCCCGTTTCACATCCCCTCCTTGTCCCAAGTATTTGCAACCTTTTTGTGAGAATTGCCTCAGAATTCCCCAATTTTCCTTCCTTCATCCATCATAAACACATTATACTTTTCAAGAAGAAGGTTGAGAGGAGAAGCCATACAAAGGTGCACTTAGAGATTGGTGAAGATGAGCCCAGACCAGGTTCGTGGAGCAGTAGTCGACTTTGGTTGTAAGTGATCATTGTATTATCAATAAAAGAAGTACTTTTCCTGTCCCAAATCATGGCGTATCGAATGTTTGCATTTGATTTTTGTTTTTAATATAACATCTAACCCTTATTCGTATATGAAATGCATGCTTGTAGTTTTTTGTTTATCTATCTTTGAATGCAGGATAGCCTTGGGAGGAGTTTTGTAGGCTAGCCTTGGGAGGAGTTTTGCAGTCAGTGAAGCTATCAAGCATGACAGGATCATCATCGAACGTGGAGTAGAGGTACAATTATCCGATCCTTCTCATTTTGTTTTTCTTGTATGAGTCTGGGGTATGTTTGGGGTAGTTATAGAAGTAGGAGAATTTTAAACAGTTATTGATCTGCCTACATTATAAACCATGGTGTAGCCATAGGGGGGTTTCTCCCACTAGCAATGATGCTCTAAGAGAGACCCTTTCTTCTTTCTCATTGACAGTCAAGGACGGAGGTTACTCTTCTCCTCCCACAAGATCTTGGCCATCGTTTTTCTCTATACCAAGCAAGGAGGTCTGCACGAGTACTTCCACAGTCACTTGCCAGCCTCGTCTATAAGCTTGTAACGAAAAATGTGCCCACGGCTTCTTGCGCCTAGAACAAGCTTATTAGCCAGTTCTTCCTCAAACCAGAGAGTTGTAACCGCTCTTTTTTTCTTCTCGATATTTTTCT
The DNA here is from genome assembly GCA_010110895.2 of Picea sitchensis. NCBI lineage: Eukaryota > Viridiplantae > Streptophyta > Pinopsida > Pinales > Pinaceae > Picea > Picea sitchensis. Next base: position 216,564 of record SNQJ01S0022915.1, on the reverse strand, counting down.
TTCGACTCTGTTCTCTTCGCATGTCTGCTTTCTCGCTCTCCCGCCTCTGCCCACAAATTACATCTTTTCTTTCCTTCCTCAACAAGGTTGTGTGGGTTTGAATCCCCAACTTGTGGTTAGGTCTGGAAGTATTGCAGATGGGTACTATGCCCCATATCCACATTAAATCTTGAGGAGGACTCTTCCAGCTACCACTCTGACTGGTAATTCATTTATGGGTCAGAGAATTGTCCTGGGTCTGAGCCATTAATTCCAATAAGGTACTGGTTTGGTGGGGTGGCGTCATCTCAACAATTTATGGTTCCCCTCACAATCTCTCTCATAGCATCCATGGTCTATCTTGGCAAACCCCCCTTTCAGAATTTATGCAACACTTAATCATTTTCTATTAATAACAAAAAATACATACATTGACCTTTATACAAAAAGGTTCATCAAATCCAACATTTACACATATCTAGACTTTCGTAGTCTCTTGTCCAATTATAGTTATGTTTACATACTAGGGGAAACAATGATATTACAATCTTCTCCCCCTTAAAGGAACATCGTCCTTGATGTTCTATCTGTCGATGTGTTATCTATGTATAGGATAAAACAAAAATGGGTATGCCTACTTCATGGCATCCTCCATTTCCCATGTAGCTTCATCAGGACCAAAGTGTTTCCATTGCACCTTGACCTATGCAATGATTCTTTTCCTGAGTGAGGTTTTCTTCCTGTCTATTATGCATAGTAGCTCTAGCAGAAATTCTTCCTATGGTTCCACCTAAATCGCAAACCAATCAATTATATGATTAGAATCATGTACATATTTCTTCAATAAGGAAACATATAAAACATTATGGGCCTTCACTGTGGGAGGTAGCACTAATTTATATGCCACAGGTCCCACCCTATTCAAAATTTCAAAGGGTCCACAATACCAAGGTGCCAACTTGGACAAGCTCCCATTCTCAAGGAGCTTTTCCTGGGTCTAACTCAGAGATACACATGATCCCCCACTTTGAACTCTCTCGGAGTCATTTTCCTGTCTGCATAGCTCTTCCAACCTATCCTAGGCTATTTTCATATTTTTTCTGATTTGAATTACTTGTTGTTCCATTCCTTTAGAATATCTGTCCCGATTGTGATTCGGTCCACTGGGTTATTCCAATGGATTGGAATATTACATTGTTTACCATAGAGGGCCTCAAAAGGGCTCATATTTAATGACCCTTGATATCCATTGTTATAAGTGAATCCTACCAGTGGTAGGTAGTCTTCTCACTTCTTGGGTTGATTCATTACATGCATCCTTAACATGTCCTCTAACACTTGTTTTACTCTCTATGTTTGTCCATGATTTTGAGGGTGATAGGTTGTACTAGATAACAATTTAGTTTCAAAACCAACAAACAAATATTTCCAAAAGCTTGAAGTGAATTTTGTATCTCTATCATATATGATCTCCTTAGGCATGTAGTGCAGCCTAAATACTTCTTTCATGAAAATACCGACAATATCTATTGCCTTGCAAGTTGACTTGATGGGAATGAAGTGAGAAACCTTTCTCAATTTGCCACCACTACCATGATGTTGTCATTATGTTTGGTCGATTTTGGTAATCTTGTGATGAAATACATGGAGATGGTCTCCCATTTCCATTCTAGAATTGGTAGGGGATACAACAACCCTGTTGGACGTCGGTGTTCCACCTTAACCTACTGACATTCTAAACATTTAGCCAAGTAATCAACTATTTCCTTCTTCATTCCAGGCCAAAAAAAAAGTTTCTTGGTGGCCGTGATCATTTTCTAATAACCGGGATGACCAGTGTATGGTATTTTGTGTAGTTCATCCAATATTAAACTCTTCAAGTCATCACAATTTGAAACATACAACCTACCTTTGTAGGCTAATAGGACATCATTCAACAATTGATAACCCTCATACTTCATCCCTGTGGGCTCTTTCTCTAAGTATGATGTCACGGTCTTGAAAAACACATATGTTTCTTGTGCACTTTTGACTCTCTCCCGAACATATTTTTCACATGTGCTTTCAACTGCTAGGTGAATGATTTTCCCACTCCTGCTAAGGGCATCAACCACCCTATTTTATTTTCCTTTGATATGTTTGATTTCAAAATCAAACTCACTAAGGAGATCCATCCATCTAGCTTGTCTAGCACTGATTTTTGGTTGGTCAAACAGGTACCTCAACCCACAATGATTTGTCATCAGCACAAATCTTCTACCCAGGAGGTAATGCCTCCACATTTTTAAAGCATGCACTATGGCCGCCAATTCTAGATCATGGATCATATAATTGATTTCATGCTCATTCAATTTTCTGGATTTGTAGTAGATTGCATGTTCTTCTTGCATAAGGAATCCTCTGAGTCCTTCCTTGTAGGAATTTTTACACACAAGGAAACCCTTGCTTGGGTATGAAATCTTCAGCACATGTGCATTGGTCAGAAGGAATTTTATCTCTTGGAATCTCTCTTCACATTCAGATGTCCAAAGGAATTTAACTCCCTTTTTCTGAAGGGAAGTAACTGGGAAACCAATCTTGGAAAATTCTTTTATTAACCTCCTTGCTACTAGGCGCATAAAGGATCTAATATCAGATACATCCTTTGGGGAAGTTCATTCCATGATGGCTTTGATCTTGTCAGGATCAATTGCCACTCCTTCTTCAGAAATGACATTGCCTAAGTAATGGACTTGTTTCTGGAAAAAGTCACACTTACAAAACTTAGAGTAGAATGGATGTTCTCTTAGTACTTGAAGCACTAGCTTGAGATGTTCTTCATGCTCCTCCCTATCCTTAGAATAGATTAGGATATCATCAATGAAAACCAATACAAATCTGTCTAAGAATTTACTGAGTACATTATTCATTAAGCACATAAAAGTGGTTGGTGCATTGGTTAGCCCAAATGGCACCACCACAAATTCATAGTGACCATATCTTGTCCTAAAGTTTGTTTTTTGGATGTCTTCATCCTTAACTCGGACCTGATGGTATCCAAACCTTAAGCCAATCTTGGAGAAAATTGTAGCACCCCTTAATTGGTCAAACAAGTCATCGATCCTTGGCAAGGGATACTTATTCTTTATGGTCATCTTATTGAGTTGCCTATAGTCTATGCACAACCTGAGTGTGTCATCCTTCTTTTTCACAAACAAGGCTAGTGCCCCCCATGGAGACACACTAGGCCAAATGTAGCCATTGTCCCACATCTCCTTTAGTTTTAGTTTGAGCTCAACTAGCTCTGGTGTACTCATTCTATAGGGCATTCTAGACATTGACACCACTCCTGGTACAAGTTCTATTGAAAAGTCAATATCTCTTCTTGGAGGTAGACTTGATACCTCTTATGGAAACACATCTCTATATTCTCTTAATATGGGATGGTTCTATAGGCTTGGTTTACTGTCCTCAACAAAGTTCAACACTTGTATTGCATACAAAGGACATAATTTTCTACAATAATTCTTCACTTGAAGGGTTGATACTTGTCTCATTGAGACAAGATTTTGAATCCCTTGTAAGGTTGCCCTTCAATTTTCTTCACCTTCACACTCCAAAGTTTTACTATAATAGTCCAACTTGGTTTTATGGGAAGCCAGCCAGTCCATGCCAATCAACAAGTCATAAGATCCTAAAGGAAGTCTGTTTAAGGTTGTTTGGGTGGGTAACCCACTAATAATGAGTTGGCATGCTGGTATGACCTCTGTTACTTTTCTTTTGGTTCAGGTGGCTACTTGTACTAGTCAAGAATTAACATGCTTAATTTGCTACAATTTACATTTCGCAACAGTTTGAGGGGAACCATAACTCAAATTAGAACCAGGGTCAATTAGAATGGAAACATGATGGTTGGAAATCATACCTTCCATCTCCACCACTGAATCTTGGTGGTCATATTGTATATTATCCAAGGCTGCATAAATCTATGGCATACTCCTAGCCACATCATTGACTATGGTATCCTCTTGTAAATTCTAGACCTTCCTAGTGTTATTTTTCCTATATGGGTAGGCCCTCAGCATGATTTATTCTCCACAACCCCAACATTTCAAGGGTTCTCTTTTTGTGTTATCAGTCTTACCTAAGGTTTCTCCAAATGGTTTAGTACCACTCTGAGATGAGAAATTCTGTTGATATACATACACTCCTAGTAGGAAGGCTCATATTATCATTTTCCCTAGGGTTCTTAAACCTTGAGGGTTTAAATCACTTCTTCTTGAATCCCGAATTACTTTTCTTCTTCCAGTCCTCATGAGGTTTTGTGCTATTCCCGAATTTCTCATAGAAATACCTTGCCTTCCGGATAGTATCTTCTAAAGTATTTGGTTCATCAAACTCAATTATGTTGTGGTAGGACTGAGGTAATCCACTAATAAATCATTGCACCTTTACTTTTTCATCCTAAATGTAGGGTACATACCTCATCAGCTCAAGAAATTTGTTGATATATTCCTCTATTGTGATTTGTCCCAATTGGAGTTCATATAACTCCTTGGTCTTCCCATCAAATTATTTATCTGATGGATAATTCTTCTTGAAGTATTTCTCAAATTGTTTCCATAAAAAATCCTTCTCATGGATCCCTTTCACATTTCTAAGTTCCTCCCACCAAATAGAAGCTTTCCCATTCAGGTTGAAAATGGCTATCCGAGCCTTTAAGTTTTCAGAATAGTCATGGACTCTGAAGTACTTCTTCTTCCCCCTTCTTAATCTTTCCATCAAAAGTGGGTGGTTTGGATTTCTTAAATTCTTCAGAGCCATGGCCCTTGGAATGTTTCCTCTTGTTTCTTTTCTTCTGGGAATGTGAACTAGTTTTGCTACTAGAAGATTCCTTGGAGTTGTCAGTTCCCTCACTATAGGATTCTTTCGTTGAATGCCTCTTGATTCCATGTTGGGCCTTCTTTGAGGTTCTCCTCTTGGTGTGGCCACTTTCTGGAACATGCTTTTGTATCTCAGGTGGACTTGGATTTTTCTTAATATGATGTATGTCCACATGACTAGTTGTTGGTCCATGTTGCAGTTCCATTTGTATATTTGATAAGCTTTATAGAAAGGCTGCATTAATTTCAGTTTGCTTCTCCCTCTCTTTTATCAACCTTTCATTGTCAGCCTTGCAACTCTATAATTCTTCCATGAGGCTTCTTACAGTTTCATCCAAATTTGGAGGTGTTTCCACCGCCCTCCTCTCATCAGATTCTCCCTCTCTATTGTGGGAGATTTCCTCCAACTCATGGTGCATCACCATTATTTATGATGTAATTTTCCTGCGGTCCATTGACAGTTTGAGTGATGATAAAACATCCTCTGTTATTTAATGGTCTACTAATTCATGAACATCACATACAATTTGTAAAGTGGAGTCAACTTTTTTTCATTAGGAAACATTAGCAACCTACAGTGCAGATTTCCAAAACATTTATCAATTAGTAGTAGGTTTAAATAAGTTTCTTATGAATGGGGTAAGATAAGGTGTTACCTCCTTAAAAGTTCTCCAAATAATATTTTTATGTGACTCGTGCATGAGCTCAAGAAAGCCAAGTGTTGCTGCCATGCTCTGATACCAATTTGTACCCTTTCTAGGGATGGGGCATCATAGTTTTTCTTACTTTGATTGTCTTGAATCCCATTAAGGAGGTTTCCAACCTCTTCTACTCAAATGTATCCCTCTAACGACTACTACTGAACTAAAAATTGAACTCTAGATTGCAAGTTATGGCCTCCCAAATTTCTTCGGGCCTCATCAGACATGGACCACGTAGTGCCCACATGGCTCCACCTCGTTTGTATCGTCCTCTATCCTACTTCCATGGGGAGTTCATCCACCGTCCAATCCAACGATGGGACATGGTCTTCATCTAACAGTTAAGCTAGAGGGGAGTTCGACGTCTGATGCTTCAACACTGAACGTCCCTTCTCATTTCTGCACGCATATCCTTCGGAGTCCAAAATCTCTGAATTCCTGAAGGGGTTCGGAAACTCACCACGTGGCTCTAGCCTTCGAGCCTTTTGGCTTATCCTCGATACTGCTCTCAAAACCTCCACAGTCCTGAAATCCCGGACTCCCGAAGGGTCCACCCTCGCACGTGGTGATGTACTAGATACAAAGGAAAATACAGGTGGGTCTTGCATACTCTTCTTGCCAAATGGACCAAGCGGTGAGTGCTAGGTGTGATATGCGGCAAGGCATAAATGACATGTGGCCCCTTCAATGAGTGACACATGTCACATGTTAATGGGCCTATAGGGTCTGTGAAATGCACGAATCCAGGTGATGCATAACAATTTAATCGTGGGTCGACATCACCCTGGCTGACGTAACTCCAGACTGATAGCCTTCCAAGTCCTTCAATCTCATGGTCAAGGTGTGTCCATGTAACCCCTAGATCGACGGCCTACGTTACTTCGTAACTTCGGCGTTCACGGAATTCATGGTGTGACTTCCTCCTCCCTTCCGAAGTGGTCAGCTTCAGGCTAACCATGGTATAGATCTAATAGTCATGGGGGATCACGAAGGGTCCCTAAATCTATGGTCCTCGTTACTTCGGGGCTCTAACATTCGGGCGTTTTGGCATCATGGCCACTCTGTTCTCCCGAAGCAGGATTCCGTCGAAGTATCTTATGTTTGTCCCTCCATTGTTTGATCAGAGGGTTAAGAGGGGTTCCTAACTGACTCCCCAAATCCACGGCTCTCATCGCTTCGTAACTTTTTCGTTCGGGGAGTTTGATGTTATAACATCTCTTTCCTCCCGAAGTGGGACTTCGCCCAAGTTACCTTGGCGTAGATCCAATAGCTAAGGGGACTCTCGAACACCCTTGGATATATGTTTCACATTACTTTGCGATTGATGAATGGATCAAGGTTTAACGGTGGGGCAAGTCTATCTGTCCCGGATAAGGAAATCGCCAAGCGTCGGTCAACCTTGTGGGTAACCACAACCATTAGTTTCCTTCAACCGGTTTATAAACGATAGGGTTGAAACACTCCAGAGCTCCGAACTCCAAGAGTTCCAAAGCCAAGAAGGCTTAGCTCCTTTCGGGCCTAGCATGGGGTTTCCATACCTTGGTCACATGGGTCCTTTGAAAAATCTTGTGGGCTACATGCTAAATCCTTTTGTAGTAAATGGGTTAAGGACATGGGCATGAACTCTCAGTGATAGGGTGAAATATTTGAAGGAGGTTCCCTCCTTCCATCGGGTTTGAACTTAGTATTCCCGCGAGGGTAGATTATAGAGGTTGGCAAGACTTAGGCATCCCAGTGATCCTTCTATGACACTCGTGCAGATTTAAATCCCACAACTCTTTAACTGCTAAGTTGAGGCAAACAGAAGACCATTCAAAGCATGGGTTCACAAAGAGACAATACATATTTCTTCCTTTAATCATTCAATACAGAACTCAATCATAAACATTTTTTTCGACAACATAGGTATTCCAACAGAGGATGAACATCTTCAATAACCACTCACACAACCAGATCAAAGATCAACACACTGATGTTTTGATGTGGTAAAACCCCTACGGGGAAACATCCATGGCCCCAACCAACGAGACCACTTGGAGCAGTTTATTAATGCAAAAGAAAAATATTACAGAGATATCTTACAAGATAGTTTCTCACAATCGATCATTGAAAAATGAACCTTTATTCTCTTTAAATAGAGATCATGTACCAATCAGGTGTTAAGTCACTGCTCAATGGCCTTTAAGATCGAGGATAATATGAACTGTCAGATCACTCTATGTCAGGAACATATCGTGACCGTCGAATTTCCTAGCTACAAATGCATACTAATGCATACTAAAGAAACACACTAAGAAAAAAACTTTTACCTAACGACACATTAGACCAAGTAGATCTTAACTAACTGCTAAGTGTCTAAATATCCTAGCATCCCCCCTTAAGAACAACTTGAGATAAGATTGAAGGACTTACAATAGTGACATAATAGGAAAAGGAAGGAGGCATTAGAGCCTATCCTCCCTTTATGACAACTTCTTGAACTCCTAACATAGATCGAAGTTTGGAAAGCTTCACTTGTAAGAGACTTTGTGAAAAATTTTGCAACTTGATCTTTTGTAGGGAAAAAGAGCACTTCTATAACTTGATCATGAATGAGCTTTCTGATGAAGTGCATGTGTATCTCGATGTGTTTGTTGCACTGATTTTGAACTAATTCTTTGGAGAGCTTGATTACACTCTGATTATCGCACCAAAGGCTAGTCGGATGATGCTACTGGAATCCAAACTCTGAAAGAATCTGTCGAAGCCATAAGGTTTCCTGACTTACATTTACCAATTATCGGTACTCTGGTTCTACTGAAGAAAGTGCAATAGCCTATTTTTTCTTACAAGCCCAAGTGACAGGTCCTGAACCAAGGTTGAAAACATAACATGCAGTATACTTCTGATCATTAGGGTTTTCGACCCAATTTGAATCAGTGAAACCAACCAATAAAGGAGCCCCCTCTGAAATGTAATGTATATCGAACTGAATTGTACCATGAACATATCAAAGTACCTTTTAGCTGCTTTCCAATGGCTTTCATGGGGTGTTTTCATATACCGAGAAACAAGAACAACAACAAAGGAAAGATCAGGACAGGTATGAGTCAAGTATAAGAGGCTACCAACTAACTGAGGGTACAAGGTGGCATCAACTTCGGGAGAAGTAGAGGTGGCAACAAGCTTGACTCCAAACTAGAAGGGAGAAGGGGATGGTTTAAAATCGTCTATGTTAAAGCGATGAAGAAGGTCACAAGCATACTTATATTGGGAAATAAAAATTCCTTCATTGGTTTGCAAAACTTGGAGGCCAAGGAAATAGTGCAAAAAGCCTAAGTCTGTCATTTTGAATTTCTTCTTAAGGCTAGTTTTCACATGGTTTAAGAGTTTTGAGTCACTACCAGTGAGGATAAGGTCATCAACATAAAGGAAAAGGATTATGATATGGATTCCTACTTTCTTGGTATAGACATTAGGATCATATTGGCATCTATATAATCTAGTGCTAATAAGAAAGTTGTCCATTTTGGCATACCAAGCTTGGGGAGCTTGCTTAAGACCATAAATAGATTTCTAAAGGCGAAAAACAAGGTTAGAGTTATTCTGGATATAGCCATGAGTTTTTTCCATGTATATTTCTTCTTGAAAATATCCATGCAAGAAGGCGGATTTAACATCCATCTGATGGACCTCCCATTTATGTGAGGAAGCAAGGGCAAGAACAAGGCGGATAGAATTCATTTTGGCTACAGAGGAAAAGGTTTCATTATAGTCAATTCCTTCAAACTGGAAAAATCCTTTGGAAAATAACCGAGCCTTGTGTCTTTCAACACTTTTATCTGATGCATACTTAGTTCTATAGACTCATTTACATCTGACAAGTTTTCTTCCTTTTGGAAGAGGTACAAGATCCCAAGTATTATTTTCTATTAAAGAACGATACTCTTCATTCATTGTTGTATCCCAATATGGATGACCTGAATATTCTACAAATGTCTATGGATCATGAGTCTCTGAAACTTGAGCTAAAAGAGAAGAGGCTTGCTAGAACTGTGAACGTGTCTGATGCTGATCTGAAGGATCACCGACAAGATCACCAGTTGCTTCTCATGTTGAACATACCCATCTAGGAAGTGGTGGTGCTAGAGCTGGTGTTGGTTCAGGTTCAAATGACTCATTTGGAGGAATGTGAGAAAGTAGAAGTGGATTTTCATCCTCACTATCATCATATGAAGAAGAAACTAGAACAGAAGAAGGAACACACGCTGAAGATGGATCACAGGTCGAAGAAGGCACAAATGTTGAATTAAGCTCGCACACCAAGATATTTTCATCAAATTTAACATCTCTTCAAATAATAATTTCATTGCAATGTGGTTGAAGAAGTCTATAACCTTTGACATCTTCAGAATAACCAACAAATATACACTTCTCACTTTTAGGTTGCAATGCTTTCCTTTTCTCATCAGGAATGTGAGCCCATACTATACTGCCAAATACACGGAAGTGACTTACATCTGGTTTAATTTTAGTCCAAGCTTCTTCCGGTGTTATATTTGTAAGAGCCTTTGTGGGAGTGTGATTTACTATGTAATTTGCACAGTTGATGGCTTTCGCCCAATACTTTAGACTTAATTCCTTTATGTGTGGTTCTTTCTCTCAACAACACCATTTTGTTTTGGTGTATATGGAATAGAGTGTTTCATTTGGATTCCCTGTGTAGTGCAGTAACTTGTAAAATTATTGTTCACATATTCGCCTCCATTATTTGTTCTTAACCTTTGAATTTGATGTCCATATTGCGTTTCTACAAGGGCCTTGTAGGCCAAAAAATTGTCAAAAACTTTGCTCTTAAGTTTTAAGAAGTAAACCCAAGTACGTATGGAAAAATCATCAATGAAGGTTAAGAAATACTTGCACCCAGAAAAAAAGGAGAAGAAAGTGAACCACACAAATCACTGTGAACAAAATGCAAAGGGCCCGAGGCGTGCCAAGAGGCATGTTTGTGAAGACTGTCCTGGTGATGTTTGTCAAGAACACAACCGGCACAAACACCATCTTTGCATGAAACAGGAGGAAGACCAGTCACCATCTGTTGATTACATAGTTGCTGCAACGAGCAATAGTTTTGATGAACAAACCACTCATGACAAAGTTTGCTCAAGTCATCGCTACGAGCAACAAAAACTGATGACCCAAAGTTGTCAAACTTCTACAGCCTGGTAATATCATCAACAATTCTAGTTGCAAGAACATGCTTAGGATATTTTAGATCCTTGATTACAACTTGGTGAGGTGAAAACTCAACGGTTTTACCTTCAACTGAATGAGTGATTTGATATATTGATAGAAGGTTACAAGAAAGACTTGGAACACATAATACATCATTGAAATGACCATTTTCTACTTGAAATGTTCTAGATCCTACAACACTAAGAGATCTATCATCACCAACAAATATTTTCTTGGTGTTACATTCATTGAGAGTAAAAAATATGTCTTCATCCTTAGCCATATGATAAGAGGCTCCATAATCAATAATCCACTCATCATAATAAGAAGTACAAGTTGTATTGAAGGAGAAACCAGAAGCAGAAAGTGCATGTCCATGAGAAGAAGAAGAAGAAGTAGAATCAATACTGATGTTGTGCTTCTTCATCTCTGCTTCTAAAGCTACAATATTCTTGAAACATTTGGACTCATCGTGACCATCTTTATCACAAAAGTTGCAATGTCTATCAGTCTTCTTATTTTTATATTTTTCTCCTTTGTCACCATTAGGAGCGAAAGTTGTCTAAGTGGGTTTGGGACCCTTATGTTGCTTGTTGTTGTGGCAATGATGTTGCTTCTTGGGATTCTTGGGTTTATCTTTCTGATGGACAACTAAGGCTTTGTTGGAGGTACCTACAGTGTTGATCACTCCAAGTTGTACAAGGTTATCTTGCTCTCTAATCAAAGCATCACAAAATTTCTCAAGAGTGGGTTTTTTATAAGCTGTGCCTAGAGCCTATTGCATGGCATAAAAGGTAGATACAAACATAGAATATGCACTACCTAGCTTATAAAGAATAAGATAGTGCAACAATATTCTTCTATATTTATCTTACATTCTTCACATAAAATTATGAGTGTTTTAAACTTAGATAGATAGTCTTCAATGCAAGAAAAATCACTTGGACTTAAAGTCAGTACTTCATTTTCTAACTGTTGTGCTCGAATAATATTTTGTTTACCAAACACCAATTCAATATTTTCCCAAGCTTCTTTGGGTTTATCAATTTGTTGAAGGTGGAACCTTAAATCATGAGAGACGGACATTCTGATTAGTCCACGTGATTGGTCATTCCTATTATCTCATTTGACTTTCTTATCAGTAACAGTAGGTTATGTTTCCTTTCCCAAGGTAATCTGGTACAAACATTTACTTCTTAATAAATCCTCCATATGGGATTTCCATTGGAAGTAGTTGGTGTTGGTAAGAAAAATATTACTTGAAGAAGCCATATTAAATATGTAGATAATATGGATTTTAAAACTGAAACTGATGATCTAGATAGAAAGATCTCGAAAAATTAGGCAGTTTAAAAAAAAAACGACACTGAAAACAGACTTCGGATGTGAAAGTTATGCCCTTTTTAAAAAAGGCATAAACAATAACCAAAGGACCATGTGATGGTGTAAGTTTCTTTATGAAGTGACTCACTTTTATAAAAGGAAGTGGGGAGCACTTTTACAATGAAGTTACTTTATAAAAGAAAATCTGCATGCAAAATAAATAACTCTAAAATAAAATATTAAAGTTACTTATAGTGATTCACTTTTATGCTTAAAGTGAAATACAATGGAGCGAAACTTTTTCAAAAAAAAGTAACAAAAAGAGAGACTTGAACTCAAGACCTCTTACTTAATAAGGAAACTTTTAACCAAATGGGCTAACAAAACATATTGTATTGTTTAGCAGGAGGATTGGGGTTGTTTTTGTTCTTCTTGAAGACAACCTTGGAGAGTGTGCTAAAAAAAACTCTTTTCACACAAGAAAAAAATTTCGCTTCTCAATGACAGTAAGGGTCAGATCTCAGTTAGCTTACCCAAAAAAATGCATCTTTTCCTATCTATTTCTGATTTTACAAGATCGCACAGGGTGCGGGGAAAAGAGAATATGCAAATCTAAAAGAGTAGCAACCCGGAAACAAACAATATAAAACCGAAATAATACTCTGCAAAAAAATTAAAAAGGGCGTATTCAGGCTTTATACCTCCGGATCTAACTGAAATGGTCGTATGTTGTGCAAAATGAAACCTTTTCGAGTGAAACGAAAAATGTTCCTGGATGAAATGAGTGCTCCAGATGTAGTGAAATAGTCCTCACAACTTAGAAATGTATGAAAATGACATAAAATAGAGATGAGGCAACTCGGCTTCATGATCTTGATCTACAACAGGAGCATGTCTTCAAACAAGCTTTGATACCATGTTCGACAACACAAGTATTTCAACAACGGAAGAACACCTTCAGTAACCATTCACACAACCAGATCGAATATCAACACACCGATGTTTTGACATGGTAAAACCCCTATGGGGAAACATCCACGACCCCAGCCAACGCGACCACTTAGAGCAGTTTATTAATGCAAAAGAAAAATATTACAGAGAGATTTTACAAGAGTTTCTCACAATCGATCATCAGCAAATGATCCTCCATGCTCTTTAAATAGAGATCATGGACCAATCAGGTGTTAAGCCACAGATGAATGGTCGTTAAGATCGAGGAGAATATGAACCGTCAGATCACTCTATTTCGAGAACATATTGTGACCGTCGGATTCTCTAACTACAAATGCATACTAATGAATACTAAAGAAACACAATGAGAAACACACTTTTACCTAACGACACATTAGACCAAGTAGATCTTAACTAACTCCTAAGTGTCTAAATATCCTAGCACATATACATGCATTAAATCATCATTTCCATTTCTATATACAAGGTATAAGAATACTTATAAGAAAACCAGGATTCGTGAAGCGACTGCTGAAAGGGGTGCATGTTTCCACCCAACCATAGGCACATCCACTCATGGCAGATTTACCGCTGGCCACCCCCGATATAGACCATGATACTCTAAGAGAGACCCTTTCTTCTTTCTCATTGACAGTCAGGGACGAAGGTTACTCTCCTCCTCCCACGGGATCTTAGCCACCGGTTTTCTCTATATCAAGCAAGCAGGTCTACACAAGTACTTCCACAGTCACTTGCCGGCCTCGTTTACCAGTGTGTAACGAAAACCCTGCCCACATCTTCTTGCGCCCAGAACGATCTTATTACCCAGTTCTTCCTCGAACCAGAGAGTTGTAACCACTCTTTTTCTCTTCTTGAGATTAGTCTTTCGACTCTTCTCTCTTCACAGGTCTACTTGCTCACTCTCCCGCCTCTGCCCACGAATTACCTCTTTTCTTTCCTTCCTCAACAAGGTTGCGTGGGTATGAATCCCTAGATCGTGGTCAAGTCTGGAGGTCTTTCATATGGGTACTCTACCCCATCTCTTCATTAACTCTTGAGGAGGACTCTTCCAGCTACCACTCTGACTGGTAATTCATCTCTGGGTCAGAGAACTTTCCTAGGTCTGAGCCATTAATTCCAGTAAGGTACTGGTTTGGTGGGGGGGTTATCTCAACCACTTCTGGTTCCCCTCATTGTCTCTCTCATAGAATCCATGGTTTATCTTGGCAAACACCCCTTTCAACAATTATGCAACACTTATCCATTTTCAATTAATAACAAAAAATACATACATTAACCTTTATACATAAAGGTTCATGAAATCCAACATTTACACATATCTAGTCTTCCATAGTCTCTTGTCCAGTGATAGTTATATTTACATACTCGGGGAAACAAGGGTATTACAGTATTCTCGATGCTTGTTGGAGGGTTCGAGAAGTCTGTGATAATTAGCTCTTAAGTCCCTCTTGGGATGGTCACGTGTCGAGAGTAGGGTGAAAACACTCTCCATCATTTAGTCTTGGTTCTAATCACATTTTCTCCATCTAAAACACATGAACGGTAGAATTAGAATTTGATCAGGAAAATCAATGCATTCAATGATACAGGCTACCTTTTCTGACTCGCGGGAACAACTAGGAAATGACAAGGATGAGAACGATTGGATGGTGCTGCAGGTCGGAAGTCAGTTTTTGAAACCTCACAGCAGACGCTCTATGCAGACCGAAAATCCATGCTCGTTTCCCTGGTTCTTCGCCACCTGGGCAAGGATGACAAGAATAAAAATAATTTTGTTATCAAAATTGACAGGGACGGCTAAAGGTTCATCTTCATCTTGAATTATATTTGCAATGACACTGTATAGTTGCAGGATGTTGACGTCCTATGAGAACTCTAGGATGAGGTTGAGTTCTTATGACTGTCCAGCTCTAGCACCCTCTGTGAGGAGGAAATTCAATGGATCGAGGAAGTAGGGGAGGCGATGTGGAGGAAAAATATCAAAATTTTGAAGGAGGAGATCAAGAAGTGCCTCGGTGAGGTGGTTCTCGCAAGGTGTCTTCCTTTTCTTAGTTGTTTTTTTCTTCCAATTCGGGTTTTTCTCCTTAACCGAGGTTGCTTTATTTTTCTGCTTAGGTATTTGAAGCGTGGAGGATGCATCCATTGAGGAAAATTTATGACTCAAAATGACTTCATGAAAAGGAAGAGATCTCTTACCATTTTCAAAACACTCGAGGGTTTTGGAGTCCAAATTTTGGGGCCATTCCAGTTATACAGAGCTCCGTTGTTGAGGGCGCAACTCAATTGTTGAAAATTTAGGCCTAATAAAGGCCAATCCATATACTTGTCACTTTATGCATTAATAATGACAATACATAGCATTTCCCATTGTGTCGATGGAGACGTTGGCAGTGATGTTCATCTACCCATTAACAAATGCAATACATAGCATTGTTCATTGTGCCGATGGAGACAATGGCGGTGATGTTCATATACAGATTAATAGATGCAATACAATGTGTTGTTCAGTCTGTCGATGGAGACAATGGAGGTGATATCCATTAAATCATTAAATGGAACAAATGAAATTAGTTGTAGAAAACATTGCACACTACAGATAGGTGGTAGGTCTAGTGTAAAGACTATGATATGTGGCCTTATTTTATAGGCTTCAAACAGACGACGAAGACCTATCCAAAAATCCTCCCTTATAAAACACCTTTTGTGTAATTAAATGTTAAAATAATGTACATGGGACAGATTTATAAAATACATAATATATAAATCAAAGTATATAGTGTAAACATATTTGTTTATATATTTATTATAATGTGTTGATTTATCATTTTATATCCATTTAAATTTTGGATATTAATTTGTTTATATTTTTTTTTCTTGGAAAAAAATCTTATATTCATGGGTTGAATATACATATTTCTACCCATCATAAAAGGGGGTTGATTCATTTTTTGTCATCCTATATCTACTGAACTTTCTTATAATTTCAAAAACTTCCTATAGTGCCTACCACTTTCTATATTACAAATTCAAAAATCAAAATTAAGACTAATGTTTACATCATTAACTTCCTTCATTGTATCCTTATAGTGTGAATTCCATAGCATTAGTTTCTTCACTGTTTACAAATTAAAAATTCAAAAATCAAAACTAAGACTATTGTTTACATCATTAACTTCCTTCATTTTATCCTTATAGTAAGAGTTCCATCGAGTTCCATAGCATTAGATTCTTCACTGTTTATAAATTCAAAATTCAAAAATCAAAACTAAGACAATTGTCTGCATCATTAACTTCTTTCATTTTATCCTTACAGTGTGAATTCCATACCATTAGATTCTTCACTCTGTACAAATTCATAAAGATTCCTTGGATAGATCGTCTGCTACCATGTTCAGTTCCCTGTGGAATTGACTGATCTATTAGATTCTCAGTCGAAATATTCACTCTTGAGTTAACCTAATCAATGACCAATTTGGAGCGTCCAAACACATGTATTTTCTTGACTTTTTTGTCCTGGGCAATAAATAATAGTGTTTTTAAAGAAATTGGCTCACCTCTGTTAGTGGATCCATCTCCAAGGGTGTAGCAAACGTGAATATAGTGAGACTTTAAGAGGTAGAGAACCACTCCTACACTATAGAGCGAGGGGCGTCGTGGAAGAAGCCCAAGCAATACCATGATCAATATCTGGCATGATAGGGATAGGAATCCACCTTTATGCACAGAATGCATAAATTTAATTTGTTTATATATTAATTATAATGTATTGATTAATTATTAATTTCAGATTTTCTATTGTCCATTTCTGTTCTCACCCTCCTTAAAGCCTTGTATCTTTATTGTGTAACAGGAACTTGACTTTTGGTCTTCCAGATACCATAATAAAGTCGAAATCAAAGTAAATAAATAATGTATAACCCCTTACCATGTGACCCTAGCCTAATCCATCTGAAGAAAAACCTATCTTCAAAGTAGAGCCCCTTCCCATGTGACCCCTCATCCATCCAGACGAAATCCACCCGAAATGAGTAAAATCCAAAGGTAAATCCCACTATCCATAACCATCGAATTCGAATTCGAATTCGAAAACAATCATAGAAAACCTACGGTAAAATATCAACTTACCAAATCAAGGAGTTAGCACAAGCCTAAACACGTATTTACTTCACCTACGCAACCTCTGGAAAGGAGAACGCTCGAACATTAAACCACCCAACCAAAGATCCGAAGACTCACAAGCGATTGTGAAGATCGATATTGTTGGAAACAGTGACAACAAAACTCATCCGTGAATAGGATTCTAGATCCTATAAACCAGGATTGGTTGTAACTAAGGCAACCAAGTTAGAATACGGGTGAGATCAAATCAGGATTGGTTGAAACCAATGCACCTAAGTTAAACTATGGATGAGATTACATTTAATAGTCAGTTTCTAATATACACTGCTATAAATTTGTATGCCCATAGAGGCTATGAGTGTGTCTGAGAGGAGTGAGCCTATCTGTAATCTCCATTAGATGAATAATAAGATAACCGATACCAATGCTTGGTGGACGTAGCCCAACATTTGGGTGAACCACGTAAACTGAGATAACCGATACCAATGCTTAGTGGACGTAGCCCAAATCTTGGAACCAATTTAAACCGGTTGGTGTCTTCCTTGTTTGCATATGTATTGTTTATCTTGTATGGTAATTCTTTGTGTTTTCTCCGCGATTAAGTACTACAACAAGTGGTATCGAGTCGCTATTGAGACGAAAGTGCCGAGGGAGTGACGCATTCTAATATGTCGTCATTAAAATCGGCCGCCAATTTCATTTTCTCGCATCACTTGGCTATCATAAGTACTGTGTCACCGAGACAAGGCATACGAAAGCATTGCCGAGTCAAGGCACAATGTGAGCCGCTTTTGATATATGTTATTTTATGAGAGGGAGCATCGAGAGGGGTACCAAATACCTTACTGTACTAAAGGGATTTCACTTCCAAAAAACTTACGCTGGTTCGATTTTGTAGGCAGTCATTTACTTTATATCCTCCATGGAGCGCTGGATAAGTTAAGGAGCGCTCCCCCTCTCTTTATAAAACATTTGTTATGAAATTTTCCTTTCTTAAAACTATAAGCTTACATTTTTATTTGGAAAGTGTTAAAAGGATTTTATACTTGTATTTTTCTTTATTAAAGAAGGAAATCGAAAGGTTTTTTATTATATTTGAGAAATATAATATGGAGGATGAAGGGTGGAAGAATTAAGGTGGAGGAATAAGGTGAATTTTTTAAAGGGTGAATGTGTGTAATTTCTTTGAAAATTACACCCGATTATTTCTTCATTTTTTTAAAGGCCTGGATATTACAAACAGCTGGTGTCCGCTTTTCTTTTAAGCTCTCTAATGAAAAGATGCAGAGTGCTAAGTTCTAAATTGAAAAATTTAATGGCAAGAACAATTTCGAGATCTAGAAGGTTAAGATGCACGATCTACACGCGGCAACAAAGGCGCAGGAATAAGGAAAGCAGCGTCTATCCATAAATGCATTTAAGACTCGGATGAGATGGATGCTAGAGCTAATCGAAAAGCCATATGCTCGTATTCATCGACGATGTAATCGCTCAACAGTTGTCTCGGAGAAGACAACTGTCTGTTTGTGGTCAAATTTGGAAAGCTTGTACATGATGAAATCTTTAACAAACAAGATCTTTCTGAAAAGAAAACTGTATAGTTTACATTTAGAAGGAACGTACGAAAATTGTTGATCATCTTAATACTTTCAATACTATTCTAGTCCAGTTGAATAGCATAGGTGTGAAATTTGAATCCGAAGAACACAATAAAGTAATTGCCTTATCTGTTCTTGCCCAAGACATCATAGGGATCATTTCACATTCTCTATTAGCTTCTACCAACTAAACTATTGAGTTTGATGATACTGCTGGAGCTTTACTATCTGAGGAACAAGGAGGAAATCAAATCAAGAAACCTCTACATCTCAGGCATTGGTGGTCAGAAAGTACTAAAAAAGAAATAGGACATGTTCAGAGGGATTTCCCTCGATCAAAATCAAAAGGCAGAAGAGCAAACTCAAGTGTTGGTCTTGTGGAAAATCTGGACACCTAAGAAGGATTGTTGGAAGCGACAACAAACCTCCAAAGAAGACCCTCAAAAGGAGACGAAGGAAGCAAATGCAACCCAAACAAAGTTCAGAATAAAGTTCGTGCATTGTTGATGAAGTTTTATCAATTAATACCGGGTTCACGCCATGATCAACATTGGTTAAGCATAGATTCCTCGGTGTTTCAAATCACATGTGTCTTCATGGACATTGGTTTATTACTTACCGCTTCATAGATGATGGAGTTGTTACATGGGTAATAAAATTTCATCTAAAGTTGTGGGATTGCAGCATCCGGGAATTAAGATGTTTTATGGAACTGTTAAAACACTAACCGATGTAAGACATGTACCTTATCTAAGGAAGAACCTAATCTCTTTGGGAGTTTTAGACGGAGGAGGCTATAAGACCATTGTTCAAGGTGGAAATATGAAAGTCTACAAAGGAATTTCTACTGGTTATGAAAGCAAAAAACATTGGTAATTTGTTTCTGTTATAAGGGAGGACTGAATCAGATCATGCTACAGCGGTATTCGAAAGATTTTATGCTGATTTTGTTCGACCGTGGCATCAACTAAGCAATACATGAGTCAACAAGAATTAAAGGTATTAACCGACGCAGTTACTTCCAAGCTTAAAGTCTTTAAAGTTAGATTGCTGCAAGCACTGTATTTATGGAAAAAAATAATAGGAAGAAATTTAAAACCAAAAGACACACCAATAAAGGAATCCTAGACTATATCCATTCCCTCGATGTTTGGGACCATCCCTCACTATTTCATATGGAGATCATCATCATATTTTGTAACTTTTATAGATGATTTCTTAGGAAAGTGTGATCTATATGTTAAAGAGTAAGTATGATGTATTTACAAGCCAAGCAAGCACTTTAGAACTTTAGTGGAAAAGAGCACCGGGAGATCCATTAAAATAAGCTTAAGAACAGATAATGGTGGTGAATTTTACGCCAATGGAGTTTTGAGAATTATTGCAAGGAATTTGGGATCGATAGACATAAAACCACTTCATACTCCTCATCAAAATGGAGTTACAACATGAACAAGACTCCTTTCAGAAAGAGCAAGGGAGTATGTTTAGTAATGCTAATTTGCAGAAAGAACTATGGGCAGAAGCAATATTTACATCTTGTTATCTGGTGAATGGATCACTATCAACAACAATAGAATGCAAAATTCTGAGGAGGTATGGACAGGTCACCTTTGTAATTATTCAAATCTTAGTTTTTGGTGGTGATGCCTTATGCTTTAATTCAAACATCAATATTCTAAATTAGATCCAAAAATCAAGAAGACTTATCTTTGTTGGATATGGTGATGGTATTATAAGTGTTGTGCTAGGGATCCTATCGCCTACAAGATCACCATTAATGATGATATTTGATGAATCCATCTCTCATCAAATCAAATGAAGATGTTTAAATGAAACAGCAAGAA
Organism: Picea sitchensis; assembly: GCA_010110895.2. Lineage (NCBI taxonomy): Eukaryota > Viridiplantae > Streptophyta > Pinopsida > Pinales > Pinaceae > Picea > Picea sitchensis. The sequence continues at coordinate 195,949 of SNQJ01S0022915.1, read as the reverse complement.
ATACCTAAGTATCAAAGGATTCAGCTTGAAACCACTAACTACGATGAAAATGAACATGAACAGGTTCCCGAAGATGTTCATGAAGAAGTTCCCGCAGAAGAAAACATGGATGATGAAGAGATTCGAATGTGGACAGGATGAACCACAATCTTCCCTAAGGAGGTTTACATGGGTCTGAGTTTCTCCAAGAAGGTATGATGATTTTGTTTCATTAGTTTCTTTAAGTATTAATGATGATGAACCTTCGTATCGTAGATGCTATGAAGAGTTCAAACAATGACAAATGAAAGAAGCGATGAAGGATGAAATGAAAGCATTAGAGAGGAATGCTACATGGGACTTGGTAGAGATTCCAAGAGACAGAAAACTCAGAAGTCAAAAAGCGGGTCTACAAATAAGAAAGGTGTTGATGATAAAGTGGAAAGGTACAAAGCAAGGATGGTTGCGAAAGGGTATTCTCAAAAGAAGGTATTGACTTTCATGAGATTTTTTCACCCGCTAGGAAGATCAAGCTTAATCAATTGTGTTAGCATTAGTTGCATTACTTGATTTTGGAGTTGGAGCAACTAGATGTTAAAACCGCCTTCTTACATGGAGTTTTGGATGAGGAAATTTACATGAAACAACCTGGTTCGCTCAAAATCGCTAACAAGAAAATTTGTTTGCGTAAGCTCAAGAAATCACATGGTCTAAGGAAGTCGACCAAACAATGGTACAAGAAATTTGGACTCTTCATGGTGAGCCAAAATTATACAAGGAGTGAGCATGATCATTGTGTCTACTTTAAGAAATTGAATAATTAAGCATATTCATTATCTTATTGTATGTTGATGATATGCTTTAGCAAGAAAAAACATAACTAAGATCAACAAGTTAAAGGCTCGCATGGCCAGGGACGTCGACATGAAAGATCTAGGATGCTAGCGCGTGATTTTGGGCATGGAGATATTCAGAGACGTGAGGAATGGTGTTTTGTTGTCACAACAAGCGCATGTTGAGAAGATACTTTTGGAGGTTTGGTATGAACGATGTGAAACCGCCAAATTCCTTTGGCTTCCCATTTTAAGCTTTCTTCAAGCTTCTATGTCCTAGTACAAAGAAGAAAAGGAATATAAGGTCTCGGACACCATATGCTAACGCAAATAGGAAGCTCCATCGTACGCGTATGGTTAAAGTACAAGGCCGAGATTTACATACTGGGGTTATCAAGAGGGTTTATGGCAACCAGTAGCGAGCATTGGACAACCGCGGGAAATGGGTGCTTCTAGACCGAGGGGCAGCTGCGATTATCAGACAACGGCACAGTTGGTCGTGGATCGCATTTCAGGATATGTTGATTCCTCGATTTTGCAGGTGATTCCCGACAAGAGAAACTGGGACCGTATATGATTTACTCTGCGTGGAGCCATTAGTTGATGTCAAAGCTATTTAACATTTTTGCTTTTATCCACTGTATGGTGAATATGTAGCCGCTTCACATGCTTGCAAAGAGGCGCTTAAGGAAAGGTTTATTTGGTGAGTTTGCATGATACAGATAAAAGTAGTTACTTTGTGATAGTCGAGTGCTATTCACTTGGCTAAGAATCCACCTTCATCGATGACTTGTCTTACAAAACATATACCTATCAAGTACCGCCCATTTTGTAAGACAGTCATCGAATGAAGGTGGAGTCTCTTGAAAAGTGCATTAAAAGAGAACTGCACAGACATGTCCACAAACCAAGATCATAGGAGAAGCTGCTGAATGGTGCTTTGGCTTCGCTCGCAGTAAAGGCGGTGATGAACGTATGAGCAAGGTATCGTCAGTTATTTATTACCGGCGGAGATTTGTTGGAACGGCGACAACAAAAACTCATCCGGTAATAGATTCTAGATCCTATAAAACCTCAGATTGGTTGTAAATCAAGGCAACCAAGAATACGTGAGATCAACCGATTGGTTGAAACCAATGCACCTAAGTTAAACTATGGATGAGATTAAATTTAATAGTCAGTTTCTAATATACGTTGCTATAAATTTGTATGCCCGTGAGAGGTCATGGAGTGTAAGTCTGAGGAGTGGAGTCGCTCAGAATATCCATTATATGAATAATAAGATAACCGATATCAATGCTTGGTGGACGTAGCCCAACATTTGGGTGAACCATGTAAACTATTGTGTCTTCTTTGTTTGCATATGTATTGTTTATCTTATGGTAATTGTGTTTTTCCGCACTGACAATTCCAACAGATATTTCAGAGCATAGCCAAGTTTCATAAAAAAACATAAAATTTCAAAGGAAACTTGAAATCTTGGCAGTATCCCTCTCTGGCCACTCATCCTCAATTATAATAGTGATGGCTAATTCAGAACTTGAAACCTTATGACGAAGTCCTAACTCTTCCTTGGGACAATCCATTCAAATAGATTGATTTCTCAAAACATATTCAGAACTAATTATAATTTATCGACAAACAAACATACTTGACGTAAATAGATAGGTTCAAATGTGAGGAGTTCAGATCTGGGGACGATATAAATCACATATGATGAGAATTATCCTACAGGCAATCTGGATCTGGGGATAAGCTCTTCTAGAGTACATGGTTGTTTCCTCGAGCAAGTTCTTTATCTTTTACAGAAAATCGCTCAACCGCCTACAGGAAGGAAAATGCAGCATGAAGGGGGCGGCTGAGAAGCAGAGAACCGATACCACCATCGGTGACAACGGGCTTGCCTAGTACTCATACTCCTAAATTCCATGTACAAACATTAAATTAAAATTAAAAAATAATTGCGAGGAAAAGGCGGCTAACCATTGGAGTCGGACATGTGTCAGTTTTTAATTAGTTAAAGACAAACGACAAAAGTTCCAAAAAGAACCTCCCTTAAAATACACCTTCTGTGTAATAAGTGATATTAAAGTTCTCATAGAATCAACTTCTCTTAAATAAAGTTAAAAAGATATTTCTTTCGTTCATTTTTTATTATTTTATTAAATGGTTCTTTCAGGGCTATATTTTTCTGGTACATTTACCCAAAATCTGATGAAAAATTGTTAGATTGACAGATTTCTTTGATTATTTCTATATAATCTGAATGCTTTAGCATGCTAAGTCCATTTCTACATTTAGAAATGAATTTTAAACAACAAAAAATAGTGATTCCGTATAAGTTTATTTCAAAAGATTTAGACAAAAAAATCCATTTCATAGAACATTAAACAACACCTTTTTTATTCAAATAAACACCAAAAAAACCTAAAAATATTCCCACTGTTAAAATTCAAATCCAACTGGCAAATCAAATTTGTACTAAACATTTAATACATGGTCAAAATTGTACTAAACATTTTATACATTTTACTGTGATGGATACCCCTAATTTTTCGTTGTCAAATTTGTAGTACACATTTTACTGTGATGAGGACCCCTAATTTTTCACTGTATTTACCCGTCAAATATTATCCTTCTATTTCACACACACTTCCTGCTTTTATTTTATTATAATCCTTTTATAATATGCTGCCATACACTTTATGTCACTCAATGCCAACTGTTTAAACTGTTTTCCATAAAATGAATCAGCTATTGGGAGCAGGGTTGGAATTTGATGGGCAAAATGCCCGTCAAAAGGCATTTTACCCGTTTTTTACGGCCAAACTTTTTACCTTACCGTCTCTTCGAACCGGCAACCAAGTCCACTAAACGTATTTATGATGGGTTATGAATTTTTGAAAATGTCATTATAGTCCGGTCCGAATATGTGTTGGAGGCTCTAGAATCTATTGTACCATCCATGATCCTTCTAGATTCGGAGAGATAATGCGATTAATTGTGTAGTTATGATGGGATATGTGAGTCTGTAACAATATAACATTATTTATGTTGTTGAGTGCGTAGAAAGACTTCGAGTAGATTGTTCAGTTTTCTGTCCTTAGCATGTTGGAGACTTTGAGAGTGAATGATAAATATTGAAACAATTAACTCATCGTGGTTAAATGGGCACTTCCTTCATTCCAGATAGATATGGTGACAAGCTAATGTAATTTTAACAGTTTTTTTTTTAATTAGATTTGATTTTTCCGTCTTAGTATTAATCTGATCTGGACATAAAGTAAAATTAGATTTTTTCATATTAGTAATAATCTGGAAAGAAAAAACTTAATGCAATAATTTTGATGGGATCCCGGAACTAGCACAACAGAAAGAGCGGTTTAATACTCTTAACCATTCATTGTCATTAACCATGAAAAAATAAGAAAATCATGATTTATTATTTAATGCACTTTACATTTATAACAAGGAATGTGTCATGTAATAAATGTGATAACCCAATAGCCTCATGCCAAATATTCCCTCCCTGGTTTGGGGAGCGGCACTAACCCTGATTCATAAGAGAACGAGCATATGTATTCGACAGTTTGGTGATTTTTGCTGGATTTCTTCTCCATTTGACAACTAACAATAAGTGGGGAGATGTGATTATTGTAACTTTATCATTCAAATTGTTTCAGAGTATGATTTGAAATTCATCCATGGATGTGGCCATGGTGTTCTGGTGTCTTAATTTGACATAACCAGGATCACGATGAATGGAAATGTGTTTTAGGGAAGGAATTGTGGCTACCCACAACCCTTTTCTCCAGCCAGTGGAGTTGAGTCTATATCCATTCTATTACATTCATGACGGTCTGTGATTTGGGAGTTGGGATCACTGGGATTTGGGAGAACTCGTGATTCATGACAGCCTACAATGCAGGGGAGAAGAGGCAGGTTGCAGAAGAGTGAAGAGTAGCTGAAAGTAACGTTGGGAAAGACCCAAATGATGTCTTTGTCTATGAGTGGACAATTTTAAATACTTGTGTTATAGTGTGGAGTTTAGGGAATTGGATTGCATGTGCAAGCATTGTGTGTGTCAACCGAATGATATTTGCCTTGGGATTCGGGAGGTGTCAAAACCAGTGCCTTAGGCTTCATCCAAGTTCTTATTAGCCCTCTCTTCTTTTTGTATTTGGTTTTATAATGAATATAGAAAAAAGCTTGAATATTGAATTCCAAATTTATCTTGATACAAAAATTTTCTGTGTTTAATCTATTGGTTGGTATTTTAATGATATTTGAATGTATTGGGTATTTTTCCTCTGGTTTGAGAATGAACACCCAATTATTATAATTTTCATTTTTAACTCTATTCATTGGTATTGGATGTTGTTTGCATGGATTGAAAAAACCATATTTATCAAACCACCAGTTTTTATGGTTTGTGAATGAATATTCAATTAATCTAATCCTTTGTTTTCATTTTATTGATTTGTTTTCTTTTTATTATTAACATTTAATGTATCTAACTTTAAAATATTTTATTATTATAGTTATTTTATTTTTCTTAATTTTAGAGTGTCTCAATTTGAAAGTTGAAATTTTTAATTAAACATCAAATGTTTTATTGCTGTAGTTATTTTAATTTTCTTGTTTTTGTTTTTAGAAAGTGTCAATGTGAAAGTTGAAATTTTTAATTGAAGATCAAATTTTTATTATTGAAAAGTTAATTTATTATTAAAACTTCAATAATGAAAGGCAGAATTTTACAGATCACGTTTTGTGAATGCCAATATAAAAACCCAAAAAGTAAACAATTTTTTTTGACAAGTAAAGATAATCCAAATTCCAACCCTGATTGGGAAAAAGAGACTAAAAGAGACTTCCATAGGACTCAACGCGTGATCAGTGGTCTCCATTGTCTACTGCTGGTCTGACATGGGGTGTGGTCGATGATGATGTTTCCACCGATAAATTTCCAAGTCGCTTCTTTTCTTTTGATTGGTAGGTCTGACATGTGAGTGATCGGTGGCGAGATGCTTCCACCGAGGAAATTCCCAAGTGGCTTCCTTTGATTGGTAGGTATTTCGTGACACATTAAAACTCTTCCTTCTACCTTTGAAATAGGGTTTTCAAATAGAAGAAGGAACTCTGGTTCGAAACAAACCGGAATCGTTGAAGTTTTGCTTTCAACCGATTGGGAGAGAGATACATAGAAATACCAGAGCCCCGGTGGCAACTTGGAAGCAGCTGCTTGGCACTTAGCAGCACTTGTGAAATCAACCGGATCGAAGTTATATTCCCAATCTCTGAAAGAGAGATACATAGAAATACCAGAGCCCCGGTGGCAACTTGGAAGCAGCTGGTTGGCACTCAGCAGCACTTGTGAGATCAACCGGATCGAGGTTATATTCCCAATCTCTGACATACATTTCATCTTTGTTTTTTAATTGTGTATACCATGTCAAATCTTTTGGCATCATCTTCCAACTCATCTAGCCACAACACATTCAACACTCCTTACGATGTGTTTATCAACCACCGTGGCCCGGACACCAAGTTATCCATCGCTAGTAATCTCCACAATCGCCTTCATGGAATAAATGGATTGCAAGTGTTTCTGGACAAGGAAGAAATGAAGAAGGGAGACTTCTTCACTTCTCAAATAGTTGCAGCTATAGGAGAGGCCTCAGTCCATATAGCAATTTTCTCTCCTGGATATGCAGACTCAGAGTGGTGTCTCAATGAGCTACTACTCATGTCGGAGTCGATGGAGTCGGGCCGGTCAACCATTATTCCAATTTTCTACCGTGTGAAGCCTGCTGACCTTAGGCGGACACTGGGCAAAAACGGAGTGTATGCTAAAGCCCTGACCAAGCTCAAAGAGAAGAAAACAACCGACCCCCAAACGCATCAAGAGAAGCCGCGTTACAACTCCGACATCATTGAAAACTGGAGAAATGCTCTTTTTCGTGTTTCAGAGATACGGGGTTTCGACCTGAAGGGGGCGTATAATGGGTAAGAAGCTTCTTGTTCCTCTTTTTCTTTTGGTATTGTTTGGTGGATGTATGACACATTTCTAGCAATTATTAATTTTGTTGTGAATATTATTCAGTGTCGAGTGGCAGCTCGTGAATGAGGTCGTGGACCTGGTGTTGAAAAAGGTTAAAATACCACCGCTAGACGTGTCCAGATATCCTACAGGTTTGGATCAAAAAGTTCAAGATTTTGAAGAGCTATTGGAGCAGCAAAGTGGGGGAACTAGAGTTATCGGCATTGTGGGCCTTGGTGGAGTTGGCAAAACCACCTTAGCAAAAGAAATTTTTAACCGTATGATATCAAAGTACAAGCAATCTTGTTTTTTATTTGATATCAGAGTAAATTCTTTACCTACCTTACAGAGTCTCCTTCTTAAGGACTTGACTCAATTGAATGAGCAAATACGCACCTCTGATGAAGGTAAAGGAATCCTCAGAAAGAATCTTTCATCTAAAGAAGCTCTCATGATTTTAGACAATGTGGATCATACTGAGCAGCTAGAGGCGTTACTTTTACCAGCTAAGGATGTCCTTTCCGGTAGCTTAATTTTAGTAACATCTCGCGATAAGCAGCTTCTTATAAACAATGATATCAATGAGTCAGCCATTTATAAGTTAGAGTGTCTCGATCGACATCACTCCCAAGAACTCTTCTGCTTGCATGCCTTAGGCCAGCCTCGTCCAGTGGCAGAATTTGAGGTATTGGTTAGCAAATTTTCAGATGCGTGCGGTGGATTGCCGTTATCTCTCACAGTGATTGGGGCGCTTCTTCGTGGAAGAAATGATTTAACCCTTTGGACAGAGGAATTGCTCAAAATCTCCAATATACTTCCCGGCGATATACAAAGCAGACTCAAAATCAGCTACGACAGCCTGGATAAAAATGATAAGCAAATATTCTTAGACATAGCATGTTTCTTCATAGGAGAAGACAAGGATACCGCGATTAGAATATGGGACGGATCCGAATTGTATGGACGGCAGGGTCTTCTGAATTTACAGAACCAGTGTCTTGTTGAGGTCGACAGCAAAAATCGTATTAGAATGCACGACCATCTTAGAGACCTGGGCAGAGATATTGCAGAGAATGAATCACCGTATCGGCTTTGCCGCCTAACTGACAACTTTCTTGATGATCTGCCTGAGAAATTAACTGTACGTATTTTGAAACTTTTAGATTGACTTTCAAAATATTGTTGTGGTCTCAAAGAACAGAATTATTATGTTTTGCAAGGATGTCAATATTGTTTCTAACAATTTCCAGTGAACAATTTAGGTGCGTGGAATTAACATGGTTGAAGCATCGGTCGAAAACCGTGCGGAGCTGGGCAATCGTTTCCTTGGTATGCGCGGGTTGAAGCTGGTTAGAGCTGAAGGGGATTGTTTGGAAGAGAGCATATTCAGTCGTGTAAAGTCACGTCTCATATGGCTCAGGTGGGATAGATGTCCCTACCCTTGCCTGCCTCCCTGGATTTCAATGGAGCGTTTAAGGGTTCTGCAAGTGTGCAGCGCCGCAACATTGCAAACATTGTGGGGAGATCATAATCTTCAGGTATATAGTTATTTTTTTGACGAGTTTGTTTTTCCTTTGTCAAATGGCTTTTGGATATTCCGTCTTGGTAGACCACCATCAACACAGTTGACATCCACGGCGTACAACTCACTTTGGAAAATTTGTGAACATTGCAGGTACCTTTAAAGTTGAGGGAGTTGAATATTATTGATACTGACCTTTTAGAAATTCCAAAGTCCATAGGGAAGCTGAAGCATCTCGAAAAATTTGTCCTGGAATCTCAATTTTCTATTCATATGGAAACTTTGCCTGATGAATTCTGTGATCTGCAGTCTTTGGAGCACCTGAGGTTAAGCAACTGCCGCTCAATGAAGTCGCTGCCGGATTCTTTTGGCAACTTAACAAAACTCCAACATATTGACCTGCTCAATAGTCACCAGTTCAAGATGCTTCCAAATTCATTTGGGAAGTTAAGGAACCTCCAACAGATTAATTTCTCCTACTTTACTTCATTGAAAGGGGCTTCCAGATTCCATAGGAAACTTGAGGAACCTCCGACAGGTTAATTTCTCCAACTGTACTTCATTAAAGGGGCTTCCAGATTCCTTCGTAAACTTGAGGAACCTCGAACTGATTAAGTTGTACAACTGTTGTGTATTAGAGAGCCTTCCAGATTCCATTGGGGAATTAAAGAACCTCCAATATATTGACTTGTCTTATTGCCGTAAATTAGAAAGGCTTCCAGATTCCCTTGGGGAGTTAAACAACCTCCAACATATTGATTTGTATTGTTGCAGTAAATTAGAAAGGCTTCCAGATTCCCTTCGGGAGTTAAAGAAACTCCAACATATTGACTCGCGTTTTTGCCGTAAATTAGAAAGGCTTCCAGAATCCCTTGGGGAGTTAAAGAACCACCAACATCTTAATTTAGAGAGGCTCCCAGATTCCTTTGGGGAGTTAATGAACCTTCAACATATTGACTTGTCTTGGTGCAATAAATTAGAAAGGCTTCCAGATTCCCTTGGGGAGTTAAAGAACCTCCAACATATTGACTTGCGTTTTTGCTGTAAATTAGAAAGGCTTCCAGAATCCCTTGGGGAGTTAAAGAACCTCCAACATCTTAATTTGTCTTGTCTCTGTAAAATAGAGAGGCTCCCAGATTCCTTTGGGGAGTTAAAGAACCTCCAACATCTGAATTTGTGCAATTGTGACTTGTTGCAGATCTTTCCCGAAACTTTTGGAAAGATAAGCACTCTTGAATGCTTAAACCTATCAAGTTGTCCAAAAATTGAAGTATGCCCTCCCCAAGTTGCAGATAACCGGTTATTGTTAAAATTATTTCTATCTGGTACAAATTTAAAAGAATTGCCAAGTGCTATGGGAGAGCTAAGTAATTTGAAAGTTCTGCATTTAGGAAGCGAATTGAAACGTCTGCCCGATAATATCGGTGACTTAAGGAGCTTACAGAAATTGGAGCTTTCTGGTTGCTTTCAATTGAAATGTTTGCCCGATTCCATTGGATTGTTGACTCAACTGAACGAGTTGAAAATGAAGAAGTCAGGTGTGGAGTACTTACCATCATGTGTTATGGAGCTGAACAGTCTTCAACAGTTAGAAATAGAGGATTGTCCGTTTAGCGAACTGACATTCAGAAAAGTTGAAGGTGGAATAGTGTTGAATAAACAGGACGCTTCCGTTGTCAAGTGTATGCTTGGACTAAAATACTTAACACTCAGCAGGATAAAAATTTCGGAGTTATCATTTTCTGAAGGCGTTTGCCCAAACCTTCAACATCTCAACATCTATAGATGTCGTTTTCTGGTGGAGGTTGGGGCATTGCCAACAACACTAATAGAGCTAAAATTTAGTGAATGTTGTGCATTGAGGAAAATAGGAGGGCTTTGTGGTCTTGAAAAGCTTGAGAAATTCCAACTTGTAGAATGTGACAAAGTAGAGGAGCTGCCAGGTCTTGAAACATTGATACGTTTGGAGGAGCTGATGGTTAACTGCCACTATCTGAAGAGCATAGACGAGTTGGCACTGTTGACAAAACTTGAAGTGCTAGACATGAGAAAATGCTGTTTGTTAGAAGAACTTCCAGATCTCGAACATTTGACGTGTTTGAGGGAGCTTAAAGCCAGTGGATGTGGGAAGCTGCGGAGCATGGTGGGGTTGGCGCAGCTGACAAAACTGCAGGTGCTAGACATGGAAAATTGCTGTGAGTTGGAAGAACTTCCGGGTCTCGAACGTTTGACATCGTTGAGAAGGCTTAATGCCAGTGGGTGTGGGAAACTGCAGAGCATAGAGGGGTTGGCGCAACTGACAGGACTTCAAGTGCTAAACATGGCAAACTACTGTGAGTTAAAAGAACTTCCAGGTCTGGAACATTTGACTTCGTTGAGTAAGCTTAATGTCAATGGATGTGGGAAACTGCAGAGCATAGAAGTGTTGGCGCAGCTGACAGGACTTACAGAGCTAAACGTGGCAAACTGCTGTGAGTTAAGAGAAATTCCAGGTCTTGAACATTTGAAATTGTTGAGGAGGCTTAATGCCAGTGGATGTGGGAAACTGCAGAGCATAGAGGAGTTAGCACAGGTGACAGAAATTCAAGTGCTAAACGTCGCAAACTGCTGTGAGTTAAAAGAAATCTCAGGTCTTGAACATTTGAAGATGTTGTGGAATCTTAATGCGAGTGGCTGTGGGAAACTGCAGAGCATAGAGGGCTTGGTGCAGCTGACAGAACTTGAAGACCTAAACGTGTCAAACTTGCGTGAGTTAAAAGAAATTCCAGGTCTTGAACATTTGAAGTTGTTGTGGAATCTTAATGCGAGTGGCTGTGCGAAACTGCGGAGGATAGAGGGGTTGGCGCAGCTGACAGAGCTTGAAATGTTAAACGTGGCAAACTGCCGTGAGTTAAAAGAAATCCCAGGTCTCGATCATTTGAAGTTTTTGAGGGAGCTTAATGCCAGTGGATGTGGGAAACTGCAGAGCATAGAGGGGTTGGCGCAGCTGACACAACTTCGAGTGCTAAACGTGGCAAACTGCTGCGAAATAGTAGAACTTCCAGGTCTCGAACATTTGACGTCATTGGGGAAACTTAATGCCGGTGGGTGTCGGAAACTACAGAGCATAGGGGGGCTGGCGCAGCTGACAAAACTTAGAATGCTTAATTTGAAAGACTGCTGTGAGTTAGAAGAACATGGAAGCCTGGAACATCTGAGATGGTTGAGGATGCTAAATACAAAGCATTGTGGGAAGCTGCATTTGGTGGGTGGAGGAATATGGAAGTACCTGCGGCAACGACGGAAGAAAGACTGGCGGAGTGTTGGAGTAGGGAAGCCGCTGCGGCACCGTTGGAAGAAACAGACGTTTCAAAATGAAATGTCAAAAGCAAATATTGCGATCAGAGTACTTTATTATTACAATGTAGGACGGCGGCCCCACAATGGTCATTGCACTCTGTGAACCGGAGCTGTGTAAGTAACACTGTCAACTATGGATGGATGAGAAAAGAATATCTCAATATTTGTTTTGTTTTTCCGAACTCCCACTTCCAGCGGGAAAACGTGGCGGGTCTTATCAAAAATAAATTATTATTGAAGTTAGTGCGAACTTAAATCTTTCTTCTATACAATCATGTCAAATACCAAAAGTTTGGAGACCAAATTCAAACTGTTAAAAGGTGAAATGTGAAAGTTTCACCCTCTAACAATTATAAATGTATAAACATGTACAATTAATTAAAGTGATAAATAATTTTTTTATTAAGTAAGGAATTTCATTGACATTTTCATTTACTTCAACCAGATTTGTAAACGTTTTAAATTTTCGTTTACTTTTTATTTAATTTTGTATTTTCTTTATTAATAATTTAATTTTAGCATTAATTTTTATGATATTTAAGAGAAATACTATATATATTTTAATTTAATTTTGTATTTTCTTTATTAGTTGTATTGTTAATTTTTATAATATTTAAGAGAAATACAATACACTTAATTAAAGATTTATATTAGATTTTTTTCTTATTAAAAAATTTAACATATATTATATAAATTAAATTAATTTAAGTAAGAATTAATAAGATATTTTAAATTTATTTATTAAGAATAATCAAAATTTGGAAGAATTTTATTCCTATTTATTCTAAGTTAAATTAGAATTATTGTGTTAAAAAAAAGATTAATGAAAATGAAATGTTTTTTCTTTCTTGAAAATAAATTAATGATTATGTATGTAGCAAATTCAAAAGTGCTTTACAATAAACAATCTCAAAATTAAAAGCTAGTTGGTATCTTGTATCTCATATATTATTGTTTATTTTTACAAAGACATTTATTGTTTTTTAAGGTTTCATAATATTAATGATTTTTCAAACTTTAAGTTCTAAGTACTAGATTACAAATGTGTGGCTATTAAAATATTTTTTGCATTTTAATGAAATGATTATTTAAAGTTCTCTGTCCTACTCTTTTTCTGTGAATATTTATTTCAAGAATAAGCATGCTCTTCTCTCGGGCATTGTTTATGTTCTTGCATATTGTTTAAAAATAGAGGAGTACCACCTCTTTAAAAATGCAAGGGGATTTATAATTGTGATGCTATCTTAAAGACCGCAAGACAGTCTTTTAAATCAACACCTCCAAGACTGCATTCTACAGTTGACATTGTGAATTCATTGATTTCCCATCCCCATCTTGGAAGCTGAGCAAAAAGTCTAGAAATATCCCTGACATTTAGCTCACCAAATTTGAAGGTTTGAGTTCGAATTTCAATGAATCTTAAAGTGCGTGATAAAATTCAATGAAATTTTCTAAAAACTTAGCATAGGTGTATTAAATGATCAATAAAGGAGGTCACAACTCAAGTGATTATGGTGATCCTTCCCAAAAATGATCTAGCAATCAGGTCATTATGGTTCAAGTCGCCTCCTCCTCTATGAGAACATAGTTTGGCTAAGAAATTCAAGAATAAAGTTGAAAAGATAAAGCGAAAATGAGATAAAAATAACACATGGCTAGTGTATATGGACAATTATGCTTGGGGGTATCCATCCGAGGTTTAAAATCTTAGTAATCCTTATCATTTTTCTAAGTTTTGATTATTTTTTTACTTGCAATCTTTGCATGCATGTCTGGAAGAAAAAGTAAATGAAAAATAAATGGCTTTCTTAGGAGGACCCTCTAGTTGAGCCATATGCCAAAGCAAAAAATTAAATTAGAAAACAATTCCTCCTTTTAGAGGAACCCCCTCTCCCCACCAAGCCACGGGTAAACTAAATTTATTTATATCGGGTGTTATGTGTGTGTCGTAATATTTTTATGTTTCAATCATCATTTGAACTAAACATCGATGGTCTTACAAGCTCTAAAATAATGAAAGAAAGTTATTACTCCCATGGACATGGAAAAAACTCCACAAGCTCTTGTAAGTAGTCTGCATTTTTGTTTTTTTTGTTATGGTAGTGTAGTGTTACAACTATCTAACAATTGACATTACACCTAACCAAAAATGAGGAATTATATGTACTTTGCAACTAAAGTTATACCTGCTATGCCATCATTATCACTTTTTAATATAGCTTTCCAAAACGTTGTTTGAAGGGGTCATCACATTGCATTAAGTTCTATTTAAATAATGTTGATGATGTTGTAGTCCATACTTCAAGAGGAAGAGCGCGTAGTTCGACTGTTTGACACAAATTATAGGTAACATTTTGTAGTCATGTGAAGGGTCTTTGTCTATTTCTATTTTCATTTAGGCTAACAAAGTCATCATTGCACTGAGTAGGTTAGCCCTGCTACCCTAGGTGGGATTTTGACAAGGTTCCCATCTTCCACTCATATCACTGAAGACACTCAAAGAGGGTCGTCACACTGGAATTGATATTATAGAGAGTCCCCTTTGTCTTGTCAATTACTAATCTAGGTGGATATTGGTGGCGACCCACCTCCTCCATTGACTCATCATGATTCTCCATCTTGGCCATTTTTTGTTATGATTTTTGGGTCCTAAACTTTCGAGTCCATTTTGAGGCCCTAAAACATGTTTTTTTGGCCATTCAAGGGGCCTAGGGTTTCCATGGTGTTACACATTATTTTTGTCACCCCTATGACCATCAATGATGTACACCTATCCTTTGTCTTTACCAGGAGCATTTTCCTTAATCCCTGAAGAAGAATGAAGATGAACTTTCCGAGAGAGATGAAATTATCTTTTCCTTTGTAAAAGAACCTTATAAAGAAGGATCATCGCACCTCGATCAATGATAAGGGTGCAACGATCTAGGATCGACGCAGGTTGCACCAAAGTGGCTTGCGACATTGTCGCAGTTTTCTCAGTGTTAAGGGTGAGACGATCACCCATACGAAGAAAAATAGATGCTTCTTAACGCTTCTAGAATAGAAGCTTTGAGGGTGAGGTGGCCTCTGATCGGTTTGGATCTGAGTCACATCCTTGATCTCATGGGATCATCATAACCTCCTCACCCTATCCTTATTATCTTATAAAAGGAGGGGAGTTCTCATGGGAAAGTTAGGTTTTTTTGTGTCATCTTTGAGAATAGCTTTGGAGAATGGATAATGAGTTAGTAGAATTTTGGCTTGAGAATTCTCAGTTGAAGGGCTTATGATAGGCTTCTAATTTATGTTGTCAAGATAGATTATTAGTATATTCAAACTTACAGTCTCAGAACTCGTTGGACCAGAAGTGTGTGGGCAGCAAGGAACTATTGGAAGGAACTTGACAACTTCAAGGCATTTGGTTGTATCTTTCTTCCACATTCTTTAATACAGATATACTTTTTATTTCTTAATGAACGCTATTTGTCCATATTGTATGATTCCTTGATCATGTGCATAGTTTCATATCAAATAGACTCTGCTATTCTTGTCCTCGTTGGCTTGTGTTTCTTTGTAGATATTTCTCCATAAGCCTTATGACGGAGTTGGAATCACATTGGCAAGGTCAGGTCTACAACATTTAAAAGCTATGTTTTGGATCCTCTTCTTATTTGGTAACTTAAATCTATGGAAAGTTTAGTATACTGTCTTGTTTTGTTCTAGTTTCGAGGTGAAACTAGGGAGATCAGTTTGTGTCTGCACTTACTGATTTGTCCTGAAACAAAATTGGCGACCATACCAGGGACACGAATTTTTGTTTTCATAGTTTGTCTTGCTTTCTTTCTTTGATTGCCTGGGTTCTATTTTCTGAGTCACTAGGAGATCCATATTGACTCTCTTACTGTTTATTTCACTGGAAAACCTTCTTGCTTTTTATTTTTTCCATTTTTCCCTTGATCGACTCACCCTGCTTTGAGAGACAGTGCGACATTGTTGCACTGTGGTCTTCAGTGACCTGCGACGATCAGGGTTGTTGCACTGGATTCGTCTTACAACTTGCGACGATTGTGAAAAAAATTGGTTTTTGGTGGTTTTCATTGCCCAGATCTGAGATATGGTTTTGGGGTGATTTGATTATACTCTAGTTATAGTCAGTTTGACATTGTTAAGTTTGTTTTTGGCCATCTTTGCTTTGTTTTTAGCTTGTTTTCTTCTAAAAGATTTGTTATCTCTTGCTTTGAGTTTCTTTTAGTGGCAAAGCATTTTTTATTTTGAATTATTTAGTGAAAAAACTCTTATTCTTTGTATTGCATAGTTTAGTGTTTGGGTTGCTTTGTTTTTAAAGAGATTTGTTATTTCTTTTAGCTATATTTGCAATAAAAAGTTTTAATTTCTTGCTTTGCATTAGATTGGGGGCATCCTTGCATTTGAAGTGCGAAATTGCATGGTTTTTGGCATTTTTGGGCTTGGGACCAAGAATCGTGTATTGGTGTATAGTCTCTTTGGCTCATTTCTTGAGGATCTTGATATCGATGAGTTTAATAAATTTTTGGGACAGTGTGCATCTGGGAATGATAAACATTTTCTCTTTCTCGTAATATAACTTTCATTGAAGTGAAATATTTGCATTCTCATTTCTTTGGATTGTTCAGAGTTGGTCAAAACATCATTTAATCCACCCCATTTTCCTCTTGAGTAACAACTTAACAAAATTTACGCATTAATTAAAATCTACCTAGAAACTTTTATTTCTAGGGCTCTTTGCAACCTACATTATATTAGTTGTAGGGCTTTGGAATAGTTGTGAAAGATAACTTTCCAAAGCTATAAACAAACATAGAATATTGAGTTAGGGAGCGGTGAAATCCATTTATTACATTTTTTAATGGGAAGACCTTCTCACACAATGGTCAATCACGAGGTCGCATTAAGGCCAGCAAAGTGACTAACCCTACTTTGTTGGTCCTAGTGTAGTGGTTGCACGTATTATTGGGAGTCACTTGAGAAAAAAACCATGTACAGGCCTTCTCAAGTTGATTCCAGGCTCAGTTACCCTGTCCTGGTGGGTATATCGGACTGTCGATTGTTTCCTCAAGCATCATTATTGTATTTGGTAACCTTAGTGGCCTTTATTTAGGGTTAATACACAAGGTGACGGTGAAGGGGAAAGTCTTTGTTGTACCTGGAATAGACATTGGACAAACTCACTCTGGCTCCTTGGAGGGTAAATCCACGTTTATTGTGTGGAAGCTTGCACCAAGGTGTAAGTCCGTTAAGCAGGTCGTCAATGTAACTTTTCCACCTGCTCTATCTTAGGCCCTTCTTATATTGTTCTCGCGACATTGGATTTCATCACTAACTAGTGCGTTCATTGTGGGAAGGTTTTGTTTGTTTGCTTGCTTCCTAGATTTTTAGCGTGTGTTGTTTGTTTTCCCTAGAAGACTCTAGGTTGGATCTGTGTTTATGGCGTCAGTTCTCATAACAACCAAAGAAGAAACCCCTAGTCCAAGGGAGTCGTTTGTTTTTCCTTCTTACAGAAACGTCGGTCCTCCTTACATCGCTACTTTGATCCTTCCAAGTCTCACAATTATATTACCAGTATGGTTGTTTTCCACTCCGGTAATCCCGAATTTAGCAAGTGATTTTGTTGTAAGCACTTCCCCCCAAGAATATCAACCTCATGTTGATCCTTCACCTTCTTCACTAGTAAGATCTCCTTCGCCTTCTTCACTTGCAAGGTCTTCGTCCATTTCATCTTCTTCGTCGAGCGAAAGCTCTAAATATAGTAACCCGGTGGATAAGAAGAAGAAGAAAAGGAAGATTAAAAGAAGAAGAAAAATAAGAAAGGGTCAAAAATTCCAACCACTGCCAAACATGTTGGAAAAAAGCTAGATACTGATAATCATGCTAGGAGTGTTGATGATGCCAAGATAACCCAAATAACCCGTAAGCCCAAGTACCCTTGCAGGATTTGTAAGGGTATCCATATTCTTAAGGATTTCCCTGGTCTATCCAAGGTTATAGAAGCATGGTCTACATGCCCTCACCATCCCATGTCGTCAGCCTCTAAACAACATGTTGATGACCTCCGGTCAACTAGTCAGGAAACCGTTGGAAAGAAGAAAAGTAGAGTCAAATTCCTGCATAGGTTATGCAGAGGGAGTCATCAAAATCACCTTTTCCCTCGTATGGATGAAGCCTCAAAATTACTGGAAGACATGATTGTTTCCCATCCTCAACTTCTGGCTGCTTACCACATGCTTACTCTCAACCCACCTGTAGTTGATGGAATGATCAATTTGGTCCCTTCGTCGGTCATTCCGGTTGATCAGGTAGTCAATTTGGTCACGTCCTTAGTTGAACCAATTGACAAAGTGGTCGATCCAATCCCATCCTCGGCCAATCCCACTCTCCCATTAGAGAGTGAAACCCAAGCGGTCGATCCATTTCCATTCGTCGACCCCATTCTCCCCTTGGAGAATGCAACCCAAGTGGTTGATATGATCCCATCATCGGTCGATCCTACTCTCCCACTAGAGAGTAAACTCGATACTGCCCACATTTTTCTCATTGATACAGAATCTACCATGCTAGGGGGAATTCCTTATTCTCCTATGGACCCCCCTCCAAGTATTGAGGCCATCCTTTTTTATTGGGGTGTGTTAACTCGACCTCGTCTTCCCTCTAACATTCCTTTCAATATTACAATACATGTTTGTGTTTGGGAAGTTCCTCAGACGCTAATAGATGAAGGTGTGTACGTTAGTATTTTGTCCTCTATTGCTTGGAAAGCTTTGGGTTGTCCTTAGCTTGCGCCGGTTACCCAGAATCTGTTATCTTTTAACAGAAGAACCAGTCAACCTTTGGGGATCCTTCCTCAGTTCCCAATAACTTTAGAAGGGAAAAATGTCTATATTGATGTCATGGTAGTCCAAAATCCCTTGGATTTTGATTTACTCCTTTGGAGAGATTATGTCTATGCCATGAAATCTATCGTGTCCACTCTTTTTTTTGTGATATCTTTCCCTCACGATGGAAGAATTGTGACTATTGATCAACTTTTGTTTGTTGGCCCTGACTTGACCATCAAATCAATGACCTCCCTAAATGGTTCGTATACGCAGACGATATCACCCTCGCCACAAGTCAATTATGTGGCGTTATCTCCCATGCCTTCAACTACTGATGAATATGAGACTCTCACTGTAAGCTCAGTCTCTTATGGCTTCGATCTGGTAGTTGACATGGTGATCTCTTCGATAGGGCTATTAGAGCCTAACCTCATTACCCTTATCGTGACCCTCGATGTGTTCCTTCCAGAGTGTGTTTCTTCTTTCAAGTGAAGATATCTTGGAAGCCATGACTGATTTTTGTCCCTTGACATGGTGTCCTTCCAGATCATTGTACTCTTGGAAGCCATGATCAAGAAGAGGAGTTTTGAGCATGGTTTTCTGATTTCAAACTCATTAAAAAATGAAACCAGCTACGAGGATAGTTTTTCTTCTCTATGGAAACCTCGTTAAAAAATGAAACAAAGCTTACGAGGATATTTTTTGCGTCTCTCTGGAAACCTCGTTAAAAAATGAAACAAAGGTTACGAGCATATTTCTTCTCCTGTGTCAATCTCGGTAACAAATAAAACGGATCGTCTCGAGCATAGTTCATGTTCCTATGTCAAGCTCGTTAAAAAATGAAATAGATTTGCCCCCTCTTCGATTGAGTCAAGCACTTCATTACGTATTGTATTTGAAGCTTCATTTCATCCCCCTATTCTGTTGGACGAAATGAAGCTTGGGGGGCAATGCTTATAGGCTCTGGAATTCATGCTGAAGTTAAGTCGCTAGTTTTTCTTTCGTAATCATAGTTTTTCTAGTTTCAAGATTGTGTAAAAATGAAACCTACCTCAAGCATAGTTTTCTCTGGTCCAAGCTTGTGTAGAAATGAAACCACCTACCTAAAACATGGTTTTCTCTGGTTCAATCTTGTGTAAAAATGAAACCATGTCCACACATAGTTTTGTTTAGTTTTAAGATTGTGTAAAAATAATATCTATCCAAGGCATAGTTTTACTTTGGTTCAATCTTGTGTAAAAATGAAACCAATCCCGAGCTTAGTATTTGTTCTTTCTCATGCTCATAAATACCCGAGACTGTAACTGAGTATACTTTTATCACTTTTTTGGGACTCGTAAAGGTTATAGGAAAAAGGAACCCGTTGGAGTTCTCTTTAAGCTCTTTTCAGACTCTCTAAATATGAAAAGATTGTCGAGCAATCTTGTTCTTTTCACACTCGTTAAAGTATTTGAAGAAAAAGTCTGTTGAGATGTAGATTATCTCTTTTTTGGTCTCATCAGACTACTTTACGAAAAATGACATTTTGGAGTTTCCTTTAAGAGTTTTCCAGACTCTCTAAATATGAAAAACCACTGAGTTTACTTTCTTTGGACTCGTAAAACAAACATCAAAATGCCCATATGGGACTAAACTGCTCCTTCCTAGGGTTTGTTAAACATACTCTGAGGGACTCATTCGAAGGATGAGCTTACAGTTCAAGCATATGTTATCCTCCTCAAGCTTGTGTAGAAATAAATAAGTACTCGCCAGAAATGGTCAGGGAAAATTGGGAAAGAAATGTATCTAAACCTGTCTTCTATGGAAGAGTCGCTTTAGAACATGACACCCTTTCAATTGCTTTGTGTCTAGGTTGGAAAATCTACTTGTATCTTGATCATACTGCTTTATAAGATTACAAATTGGTTTTTGATCCTTGTTGTTGAGTCATTGTTTCTAAGACAATTGTTGTGTCATCAATATGTTCAAAGAGAAGTTGAACCCATAAAGCCTTCTATTTCATCGTCCATTTCTGCAGTCCTTAAGCCTTATATTGCGTTGGCCATACCTGAGTCAGTCCTTAATCACTTGATACTCTGATCCACTTCAAATATTGTTACATGTTTCGTGTCATTGATGGGGGATACATTAAGGCCCTCCTGTGATGAGTCTTTTCCTGTCAACTTCAACTCATTATCCAGGAATCAGATTTAGAAACTAATTGGTACCTTGGAACTTGCATGCCTCAATGGCAGGATTCGTTGCTTTTGACAGTGGGTTTTCATTATTGACCCCTAATCGGGAGATTCTGCTGAGTGTTCGAATTCATCTCATAAATTAACACTCGTTGGATTGTGCTAGTGTACCTTGGGAGTCCTTGACATTAATGGTGATTTCCCTCGCACTTGTTAATAGTATTCACTAATGACCGCTAATCAAGTGGTTTCTACCATTTTCGACTTCAACACATGTATTCACATGGTTAGATTCATACTATAGAGTGGTGGAGATGATGACGCTGAATCTTTTTTGATAGATTCAAGTTGCGTTGGAGTATATTCTGATTGTACGATTGCATAGATCCATAGTGTATGTCTTGTGGCTATGTTAAAATTTGAGTCTTTAACCAATAGATCCACAGTGTATGTTTGGTGGCTATGTTAATATTTGAGTCATATTGGCATGGATCCATAGTGTATGTTTGGTGGTCATGTCCTGTGTTACTTGACATGGATCTTTGCATGTCAAAATTTATGCTTTGAGTCATTTTTATTCTGAGTATGGGAATTCCTACCTCAGTGATGATATATTATTGTATTGTACTTCCTTGTTTGTTGACACGTTTCCGACTGACGTGTTCCTTGTTCCCAACACACACTTGACAAGTATTTCAGCTATCACTTTGTTCTAACTTCATACTTTGGGGGGATTAATGTTACACATTATTTTCGTCACCCCTATGACCATTAATGATATACACCTATCCTTTGTCTTTAGAAGGAGCAATTGCCTTAATCCTTGAAGAAGAATGAAGATGAACTTTCCCAGATAGATGAAATTATATTTTCCTTTGTAAAAAAACCTTGTAAATAAGGATCATCACACCTTGATCAGTGTTAAGGGTGCGATGATATAGGATCGGCACAGGTTGCACCATAGTAGCATGCGAAATTGTCACAATTTGTTTAGTGTTAAGGGTGAGACGATCATTCATACGAAGAAAAATAAAATCTTCTCGACACTTCTAGAATAGAAGCTTCGAGAGTGAGGTGGCCTCCAATCGATTTGGATCTATGTCATATCCCTGATCTCATGTGATCATCCTAACCTCCTCACCCTATCCTTTTCAGATTATAAAAGGAGGGGAGTTCTCATGGGAAAGTTATCTTTTTTTTGTGTCATCTTTGAGAAGAGCTTTGGAGAATGGATAATGAGTTAGTATAATTTTGGCTTGAGAATTCTCAGCTGAAGGGATTATGATAGGCTTCTGATTTATGTTGTCAAGATATATTATTAGTATCTTTAAACTTATTGTCTCAGAACTTGTTGGAGAAGAAGTGTGTGGGAAGCAAGAAACTGTTGGAAGGAACTTGACAACATCAAGGCATTTGGTTGTATCTTTCTTCCGCATTATTTAATACATATATACTTTTTCTTTCCTATATGAATGTTATTTTTCCATATCGTATGATTCCTTGATCACGTACATAGTTTCATATCAAATAGACTATGTTATTCTTGTCCTTGTTGTCTTGTGTTTCTTTGTATATATTTCTCCATAAGCCTTACGATGGAGCTGGGATCACATTGGCGAGGTCAGGTCTACAACATTTAAAAGGTATTTTTTGGATCCTATTCTTATTTGGTAACTAAAATATAAGGAAAGTTTAGTATATTGTCTTGTTTTGTTCTAGTTTCAGGGTGAAGCTAGGGAATCAATTTGTGTCTGCACTTATCAATTTGTCCTAAAACACATCGCATGCCAAGGCCCTACCAATAATTGTACTTCTCAATTAGATATTTTCAACGATCTACTAAATTCCCTAAACAAATATTGTATGTAAAAATTGTGTCCTCGAGAAGTTGACAAATCAATTGACCACCTTGGGGAACACAAGCCTTTTGGTGCTTCACCTCCTAGAGTTAGGGTTTTTGAACTTTAGGGTTCTTCATTTGTGTTAAAATTCCATTATTGTATCCCATTGTATTATATTTATGTGAATGATCATAGCCGACATCTCTTTCTCTTCATGGATAAGTTACACCATTCTAGCTAGTTCGTGTTCTACAATATTATGTTATTTTATTCATTAATATAAGTTGGGTTTCATTGTGTTTATATGTTCTCTAATACACTTTTGTTTCCATCTCATTTCATTCTCAATATAATTCAGATCAATGATATTAGAGCAGTGTGTTCCTTGTTATTTCTCTATGCAAGTCCTCGAGAAGGTCAGGGTATAAAGATTTGGGTCTTAAGCTTGTTTCACTTGTGAACGACTGCTCTTGCTGGCCTAAGAAACCTCCCATGGCAGAAGAAAAGAGAGATGATGGAGTAGGTGATCCTTTCAAAAGGTTTCTTGAGGAATCCCTCACGCGACAATAGAACAACATGATGGAAAATGTTTCCCACATCCTTCGAAAAATGTTGACAGTAGGTGAGGAACATTCAACAAGCAACCATTTTAGAGGTATAACACCTTTGAAGGTACATGTTAAATTTGATATCCCCTTAAGTGAAGGCCAGATAAATGCATATTCTTTGGAGAAATGAATGAATCTCTTATAAGGGTATTTCTATTCAAAAATTTTCTAACATTGAAAAGATCACCTTCTCTCTCCTTAAATCCCTTCCCCATGTCAAATATTGGTGGGAATGTTACTTTGAGAGAAATAACGAAAATGAGTCTATCGTATTTGGGACATGATGCACTTGGGCGACCTTTGTTGATGCCCTCAAGGAGGATTTATACCCTGTCAAAAACTACGAAGACCAGTACACAAGATGGATGACTCTACGGCAAGAAATAGACCAGATGGTGCCAGAGTACACTAATATCTTCCATACATTATGCTCAAAGTTGGTATTAGAGATTTCGAGCGACACCTAGTTCTAAATTACTACAGTGGCCTACATAGGTACATCCAAACAAAGATGTATTTCTCATACATCTCCTCACTTAGAGATGGTTATCGATATGTTATCGAAATTGTTAAGTTTAGTGTTATTATTAGATTAATTACAATCTACATGAGTATTCAATGCATTTCCAAAACAACACCATAAAGAGGATCACTGAAAGAAACACAATCACACGATATGCAACATTTTATCCTGGGAAACCCTCATGGGGGAGAAAACCCAACAAAAACTTCCTCAATAATAGATTTCCAATACAATTCCAAGACTAAGACCAAAACACCAAGAATAAACCAATACTGAGCATGTGCCTCTCTTCTCCTTCCTCCTGCAACTGCAACTGCCTTCAAGATATGTGCACTAGATGAGTGAGTGTGAGCGTGTATAACTAAGGCACCATCCTCACATATAAATATTAGTTGAGGAGGCGTTGGGGTTATGTCTCTTCACTTAGTAGGGCCGACTTCTTCTAAGAGTGGTTAAAACCACTTTATAAACACNAACTGCCTTCAAGATATGTGCACTAGATGAGTGAGTGTGAGTGTGTATAAGTGAGGCACCATCCTCACATATAAATACTAGTTGAGGAGGTGCTAGGGTTATGTATCTTCACTTAGTAGGGTCGACTTCTTCTAGGAGTGGTTAAAACTACTTTATAAACACTAGGGGCCGACTTTACAAATACCACCATATAAATATGGTTTGACCAATCCACAAAAGGGGATTTGATCTATAAGATAATAACTCAAATATAATTAGAATATTCTTCGAAGTTACAAT
>SNQJ01S0022915.1:154894-171457 GCA_010110895.2 Picea sitchensis | reverse complement strand
GTGGTTAAAACTACTTTATAAACACTAGGGGCCGACTTTACAAATACCACCATATAAATATGGTTTGACCAATCCACAAAAGGGGATTTGATCTATAAGATAATAACTCAAATATAATTAGAATATTCTTCGAAGTTACAATATTTAAACACTCCCCCTTAATAATAAGGGTATTCTATTGACATGAGCCAATACAACATCATCAAGAGAAGGAGAGGGAAACATCATCATCAACATCTGGAACATTGACTGACACATCTACAAATCATTGGAAGTTTTTATCATAATCAATATCATCATTGTTCACAAAATGGAGATGGATTAACTTCATCATCATCATCAGCAGCATGAAGTTGAAACATCAACATCAATAGCATGAAGGTAGAAAAACATCATCACCAACAACACAAAGCTAAAGCAACATCATTGATTCGAGATATTTTCATCGAAGTGACTTATAAAGAATTGTGTTAAATGAGCATAAATTAAAGTGCACCATTAAAAAAGGAAAATATCAATAATGAAGAGACATAAGCATCAAATCAGAACACAAAAAATTGATAACGGAGTTCCTCCTTGGTGGAATACGTCTCCGAGTCTTGCTCTCAAATGGCTAGGCATTTTTATTAACTCAATAAAATAATTTCTCAAAATACATAAGTATACCTTATTCTGGAATTAAGTTGTAGAAGATTTGATCAGATCAGAAAACAGACAACACCATTGAATTCGTGGTGTCGAATTACCCAAAAATGACTATCTCCACGCCTCAATACGACTTTGGCACTCCCACGCCCTTGAGAAATCTCGTCTTGGTTTTTGTGCCTGCTCCTTGCATTTAATTCTCTATATTGTGTCTCGGTTTCCATGCCCGATCGTACCGTTGCTCCTTCCTCCTCCTTCTGTGGGAAGACTCATCTTAAAAGGAAAAAGTGGGGTGGACTACACAACATAGTCCGTTGGCCCAACGATGGTGGATGCTATTGTTAAGGCGTGGTATGGGGGGAGGTCCCAAGGTCAAGCTCGTGGGCCTCCCCTTTTGGGTTAAAGTTATAAAATATACAATATGTGGAATGGAACATCCGCTAGTTTGGAGAGCTTGTTTAGATTTGTCAAAAATTACCGTTTGGCCGCTAGATTTGGTGGGCCCACCTTTTTTATTTTTAAAATTCGGTTTTTGATCCCTCATTGGGCATTTTCCCACTGCCACATGGTAGTCCATGATTGGGACATGCTAACCACTTGCACAGTCACCTTCCACATCATCATACGGTCTGCCATGTAGTTGTACAGACTGCCACATGGGACTTTTTCATTGGTCCATGGATTGACCTGAAGATGCCAAAAATGAGTGACACATGGCAACTTATGGTGTTGCCACATCACCATGCTGACATCATGCTGAAACGTGTTGTCTTCTATGTGTGACACGTACATTGTACGGATGCTAACATCATATGTACTGATGCTGACATTAGTGGTATGAATGCTAACTCATCCCTATTGATTGGGCTAGGTTGACCAAAACTTTGACCACAAATATATTTTGATATGTAACTCCATTTGAGAAGCCATTTACGTCATTGGAAATATTGCGTAACTCAGTGAAATGATGCCAATTTTACTGAGTTTTGAGGACTTTGAATTTTTTCCCTTTCTCTGTCTGCTGAGGCCATTCTGAGCTTTTTGAGTTGCTTTTGCAAATTCTGAGTTGTCCTTAGTCTTCTCTAGATCCTTTTTGGATCACGCCTTCCCACTGAGATCTTTTTGGACCAACAAAAGCTCTCATCAATCAACATATAAGTGAGGGAAGAGTTCCCTTACCTTGTCCTTCTCAATCCACTTTTCCTTGCTTGGATGTGTGCCCTTTAAGCCTACTAGAAGATAATCAACATCACCCCTGCATGAAGTCCTCATCCTTCTGTCCAGGATGATATCTTCCTTTAACTCATCCAAGTACTCAAGAAAACTCATCAACTGAAGGTATTGAAACTTCCTCATCCTGATCCATGATCATGGGAGGCTAAAAAAGTTTCAAGTTCTCAACATTTACAATTGAGTAGATATGCATATAAGGTGGAAGATCTAGACAAAAAACATTGGTACCACTTTTCTCCAAAATAGTGAAGATTCCATAACGGATGGGCTTGAGTTTCTTGCCTTCACCCTTCAATCTTTCCTTGCTGATGTGAAGCCATACCTAGTCTCTAACTTGGAACTAATGGTCAATCCTGTGTTTTTCATGCCGAGATTTATACTCTGCTTGAATTTTCTCCAACTGTTGCCTAACTGCTTGGTGTACCTGCTATATCCTCTGGATGAAATTGTAGGCTCTATCTTCATTTCTTTCTTCATTTGAATCGACATCTCTCCCATACACCAAGTCCAAAGGAACTTTACGTAAAACCCAAAACATGTCTCAAAAGGTAAACACTGAGTGGAGGAATGTAAGGCTTGGTTGTAAGCATGTTGTACATTGTATCTGTTCATCCCATAACTTGGGATGCTTGTTGCAGTAGCCTCGAAGCAAAAGTACCAATGTTCGGTTAACAACCTCTGTCTGTCCTTCGGTCTGTGGATGGAAAGAAGTGCTCCTCTTCAACTTGGTGTCCATCATTCTCCACAAGCTTGTCCAAAAATCCCAAGGAATTGAGTATCTTGATCCGAGATAATGGATGTGGGTAACCGAAAGTGAGCCCAAACATACTAAAAGAAGAGATTAGCAGTCTACTCAACAATGATCTTCTTTTTACATGGTATTAAGATGCACATCTTGTTGAACCTATCCACTGCAAAATACAAATAGTCATGACCCATTTTCGACATTGGTATACCCCCTAAAAAATCCATGGAGATACTTTCCCATGGATGGGATGGAATAGGCAGTGGTGAGTATAGCCCCAGTTTTCTATTAGTGGGCTTACAAGTAGAACACATCACACACCCCTTTACATATTTAGTTACAATTGATTTCATCTAAGGCTAGTAACAAAACCTCTGTAGATGAGCCATAGTTTTTCCTACCCCAAAATTCCCTGACACAAGAGAAGTGTGAGCTTTTCGTATTACATGGACTTGTTCATTTGTAGGAATACATAGCTTTCCAAGATGGTAGAGTAGTTTTCCCTGTAGATATTAGTTCTCTACCTATGCACCATGGGTTAGCTTCTCATATACTTCTTTAAAATTTTCATCAATGGCATATTGTTCCACATAGCTATCATGAGATAAAGAAACATTCTTCAAAATAATAGAAGCAACAATAGGAGGTCTAGAAATCATATCAACTACCTTGTTACTCGTACCCTTTTTGTACTTAATTACCAAATGAAATTGTTATAGAAAACCCATCCATTTGTAATGTTGAGATTGTTTTAGTTTGGTTTGTGCTTGGAGATACTGTAAGGGTTGATGATCTGTATGTATGATTGTTTCCTTCCCTAACAAGTAGTGCTTCCATTTCTTTACGCCTTGAAATAATGCATACAACTCTTTATCATATGTAGGATAGTTAACAACATATTGGTTAAAAGTTTCATAGTGGTAATATACAGGCTTACAATATTGCATCAATACTGCACCCATGGCGTATTCGTTGGCATTTGTCTCAATCTTGAAGGGCTATTGAAGATTTGATAGTGCTAATACTGGTGCGATACTAATATTTTCCTTCAAAGTGTTGAAATATTTTTGTTTCTTTCCTCCCCACTGAAAAGTCTTCTTAACACTGGTTAAGGTATGCAAAGGAGCCGCTATAAAGGAGAAGTTTGAAATGAATCTCCTCCAATACTAGACTGCACCTAAGAAGCTCTGTATCTTAGTTACACTTTTGGGCTCAGGCCAATTTACAGTTACATCAATCTTGGAAGGATCAATTTTTAATTATCCTCCTCGTACAATATGACCTAAGTACACAAGTGCAGTCTTACCAAATTCACATTTGGACAATTTACATACAACTTTTCCCTTTGCAAAGTATCTGATACTTTTTTTACATGTCTTACATGTTCATCCCAAGTCCCTCTAAATATAAGAATGTCGTCTAAATATACAATCACAAAATTATCTAGAAAAGGCATGAATACATCATTCATCATATGCATGAAATTTGTCAGAGAATTACTGTTATAAACCTAATTTTCACCATACATGCTTACCTGGCATTAGGCCATCTCAGATCCCTTCTTTGCCAAAGCATTGCTGAACAACTCTTTAAAAAACCTCTTTTATAAGAGCCCACATGCCCTACTCCATTACTGCATGTGTGTACACGCTAGATGACCTAAAACAACCCGTGTGTACCTACAAAAGCACGAAAAAAAGAAAGTTTCCGACATAACACACAGCTTTGGGTGAGTTAACTGAATTTTCCGGCCATGCATGGTTGAGGGTTCGTCCAAATACCTAGCTCCTAGCCTATAAAAGAAAAGTTAGGGGTCCTATTTGGAAGATGAGAATAATAGTAAAGAAACTCTACCCAATTGCACATTCCCATTGTCCCAACCCTTTAGCCATCCTTGTGCAAAGAGAGATACAAAGCAAAGAAGTTGGAGGAAATTTGAAGAGGAGCCCAGGATAAGGTTCACGGAGCGGTGGTCGGTCTCGACATTGTAAGTTGATTCATTAAAGTTAATAATAAAGAAATGCTTTTCCTATCCCATTATATGAGTTCTTCATAGTTTAGTGAATATATGTTTGAATCTCTAACCCATTAATCTATAGAACAAATGCATGTAGAGTTTGTTGCTTGTTTTGTACGTAGGTTAGTATTGGGAGGATAGTTGCTAACAAGAGATCAAGCATGAAGAAGGATCAACATCGAACGTCCGGAACAAGGTACGTTCATTTAACCATGTATTTGCTTAAAATAAATGGGGATTAGGTCTGGGACGATGGTAGAAAGTAGGATTCTTTCGGTCTTATCTGCATGCATAATATAACCCTAAATGCTAGTCTGTAGGGGGATTTCCCACCACAATAGAATTGACAACCATACTGGGGAAGTCTCTAGGGTTCCTGGGAATATTTTTGGGTATTTTTAAAAGACTGGTTTTCTTTCCTGTTTTTTGAAGTTTCTACAAAGTCTGAGCTAACAGAGATTTTGGTCTTCCATACCAGTCATCTCTATTCTTTGCTTGACTGTATTTTTTTTTGATACCCACAGAGGTACACGTGGCCTACATAAGGCCTGCACACGTGTACCCACACCCTACTTTCTTATAGCTTGCGTGTAAACGCTAGCTGAAGAAGTAACAATAGCGTGTATGATTCCAATTTTTTTTTGAGACAGTCATCCTCTTCCCTGTCAGAATCAGTCATTCTCAAGGGTTTTTTGGAACTGTTGTTCCAGAGTCTATACTTAAGTCTTAGAAGTATAGTGTCTAGGCATCAGAAAGTGAGTAAGGGGTAGAGAAGGAAGAAATGTCAACCTTCGGCAAGGAAAGCTAGGGTTGATTTCTAGGTGGTTCTCTAGCTTCCAACTGTTCCTGGATGTTTATGTCCCTTTCAATCGCTGCTCACGAACATTCCAGTTCGACCCGGGTAGTGGCTGTTTTAAGAATAGTATCAAAAAGATTCAAGGCAATATGTGTTTGATCTGATAGTCTGGGTTCAATATTAGGTTGTCTTGTCACAGGGACAGTCATAAAGGAACAGAATAATAAGAAAATCTGAATACTTTTTAGATGTTGTCTCGATTTTGGTCGTATAAAGGAGAGTTTATAGCTCAGGTAATGAAAAAAGGGTGCAAACCAAAGGCCCTTTCCCGTAACTGAGTTATATTTAAATAAATGTGTGTGAGGTGTAAGAAAACATTAAGCTATCTATCATGTAAGGCTCTTATCAAGGGATAATCTCACTTATAAACAGAAGAAGAAAAAAGATAAACAAATAACCTGATGAAGCATAATATATATATAGAAATCTAAAGTGTTCACTAGTCTTATACTTGCTGATAGCTGGTACAGAGGAAAAATGGTAAACAATATAGAAAACTAGAATTTATTCACTATAGTAGAGGTTGTACTACATTATAGCGAAGCATTCATCAGATACATATATGAAATGAAATGAAATATGAAATACAAGGAAACAAACTCATAACAAAGTCTTGACGGAATCAAGAATCTTCCAACTTGCTTTGTATTAACTCTTGAGGAAGGAAAATCTCTATTATAATTGACCCAAAAAGGTCCAGCCCTTGTTCCTTCCTTCTATTGTATATTTATAAAAATTTACATATGATGGAATCCCAATCGTTCCCAGATTTTCAGTTTCAACGAGAAGGAGATCAATCGTTTCATTTCTTTATTCTATGTCTTTATTCAGTATCAGAAGCCTGTCCTCTCGCATACTCAGTACAAGTGACACATTTTTCCACCAGTCGAGATATCAACCCTGAAGGTTCCACTTGACAATTGGCCTAAAAGATGTAACAATCTCTGACTAATTGCGGCAACCTTTCTTCCATCTGTCGGTCTAGGGTGTCAATAATGCACAATTGCACACTTGGTTTAATAATCCATTTATCTATTTGAACTATGTCTGCCAGAGTTACTTGTGAGACTTAGACCAAATCTCTTTCTTCTTTCTCATTTATATCAAGTGAGAGTTTCGCCATATTCATTTGGCTCAGTGTCTCAGCATTACTCTCGCTATGAATGCCTAACAGATTTCCATCTATAGAACCAAAAGCCTCTTCATAGGATTTCCTTACCTTCTTGGCTTGCAATTTGCCTTTTGATATGCTGCGTTCCCATTCTTTCAACAAAATATTACCTCGGGTCTGTTCCGAAATGGAAAACTTAGAACTTTTTCCCGATTCCCTGTTTGCTGTAGCTATTATAGCCTCTTGAAATGCGACCCGAGCTGCTCCAACTTCTCCTTCTCTGATACATAAGTTTTCTAATACTTGATCAATAAACAGACAATTGTCCTGAATCGTCTCTACCTTGGCAAGTAAACTTCACTGAGCTGCAGAAACCCTGCTCCGAATCTCCATAGCCTGGGATTGGAATATCTCTGGGATTGGATTGGAATATATAGCCTGGGATTGGAATTTATAACTTGGTTTTCGGCAAGCTCTAATCTAACCTGTAGCTGCCCTATCAAGTCTCTTTGTTGGCCTACCTGTATTTGACTGGTCTGAGCTACCAGCTCTGCTTGTTCGAGCTTAGCTTTGAGCAGCTCAATTTCCTTTCTATCATCCATCATTGCTTGTTCTATTCCTATGTTTTCCTGGTCTTTAGCAGCTTCTTTTGCTGTGGCTAGTTTAGCTTCTAAGGTTTTGATGAGGCGATTTTTTCGCTTCAGCTGATTTTTCAAAACCCTGACTGAAAATTGGTTTTCTGTAGCATACGCCCCTAATGATATGGCTATTTCTGTCGTGAATTCTTCCTTCTTCATATCTTTCCCATCAGTCAACACCTTTAACTTCTTGGTCGTTGATCCCTCTTCTTGATAGAATTCTCTTTTTACCACAACTTTTCTCTTTTTATCAAAAAAGAACTCATTTGGCGGAAGCTCTTCCATCCTTATAGGTCTCAATTCTTCATTGAAAATCCACCCTACATCTATGTTCCCCTTAGTTGACTGTAAGGGAGTAATGGAGGTGATGGGATCTCCAATTTTCTTAGCTGATTAGCGAGGAGTGGCATCTAGAGTCGGCTTTTTCGACGGATCGGGAGTTTTTATTTCTGGTTTCGGACTCCCAGTTTGCTCTCCCTTGTCCTGGTGTTTTTTTTGTCTGGGTGGTGTATCTTTGGAGCCTTCAGCTTCTTTTTGCTGCATCTCTGCTATTATTGGATTCTCACCCCGCAATACTAGGGGAAGACAACTCCGTCGATGTTCTTGGAATTTTAAAACATCGGCTCTCTCTTGGGGTGCCAGGGCTTGTATCCAATCCAAAACCTCGGAATAAGATCTCGTGCCTTGGAAAATTTCATCCAAGGGTGAATTTTCATGCTCAAACCTTTTAAGCCCTCAATTGGCTAAGTGGTTACTTACGATCCTATATGGATTGTGCTTCTTGAATTCGACATGAACCAATTTCAGGTCTTCCAGGGCTGCTGCCTCAACTTTAGCATGCCTGAAATCTAACAAAGAATAGGAATTTAAATGAATAGGAAAAGGTGGTCATACCTTATTAGAATATCCCTTAAGCTCCTTGCTTATGCCACCGATTACAGTTTGTCTGGCAATATCACAGTAAGCCAGCCTATCAGGTATGAATAAGGGCAGGGCATTCAGAGGAACATAAGCGCTGAAAACCCTACGATATGAAAATTCTACTTCCACGTACCAGTCGGCTATACTGCTCAGATTTATTGCGATACTATTTGAGATCCTGGGTGGTGGGTGGTCGAAGATAGTGACATGCAACAGTACCATCACCCAGTTAAAGATTTCATACACAAAATCTGAGGCTTTGTCTTCCCACAGCCTTGAATGGTAGACGTGGATGGGCTCAGCCTCCGATGGAGTCCAGCTCCAACTCATCAACAGAAAAGGTGTTAGAAAACACACGACGTCCATGATATATGCAAACATAAAGAATGAAGCAATATTTCCACTCTCTCTATGCACTCGATACTCTGTAACTTGACTGGTCAAACTATCAGATAGTAGTTTAGCCCAGTTGAAAGAACAACCTTCGATGACTGTGTGAATTAGAGGCACCCACTGAAGGAAAAAATGTGTGGTGTCCTCTCTCTCATATAATCTGCAGGTCATCATAGCGATATATTTGAACTGTGGTTCCAGAGAAGCTATTGAATATATACCATTACTGTCCACCCTGAACTTCCGAAGGTGTTAAACCCAATCTTTGATTAAACCAGACATAGTCTTGTCGTATTGCACACATTCCTTCTGTTTGAAATTCTCCAGGAATTCGACATTGTAAACAAAGTCCGACATGAATGGCAGCTTGTACATAGCCTGCAATTGTTCAGGTCTGAAAGTCACAATGGTGACCTTCTGCTCATTGACGATGGTTTTGGTTGGTATATCTACATGGTCTAATGCCCACCAGATCATATTATAGTAAGGGAGTAGACGTGGCCTAGCCGCTACTTTATGCATTTGAGCCTGGAGGATGATCTTATACTTGGTGATCAGGTCGTCTTTTTCATTTTCACTGGAATCATCCGAAACATCTACCAATTCAGACTATAGAACCTCAGAAATATATGACCAGGTCTTGACAGAGTCGACACTTCGAGGTGAAGTATCAGAAACGTTGTCTGAACCTTGTCCTGAAACCTCAAAAGTGGCTTTAGATGCTTTTTGTGGGGCCATGGCGGGGGATTCTACTTTAGCTCTCCTGCGATAACAATATGTATACATACAGAATTTAGTTCGCTCATGAAAAGTTGGCTCTGCGTAGAATAGAAATGAAATTTGAGACAACAAATAAAAGATCCATGCCTTCGACCATTTAAACTAGTTCGTCCTTAGGAACAGAATGGTCAAATCATTCTTAAATATAAATTTAGCAATAAAAACCAAATCCTTACTTGTTGATTCGCCTCATTTCCAATTAATGTCTTAGATTTTGACAGTACGTAATGTAAGTTGGTGCAAGGAAAGTTTAAAATTGCCTCGCAGACTGTGCATATTAATTTTTGTATTAAAACAATGAAAATGCTGGCTTAGCTTAATTAATCAGGCCTTTTTAAATGTTAATTAATCTTTCGGCACTCGCCTCATCGTGAGCTTTCGCTTTAACCCTTTGAACCTCTAAGACCCGAGATTGCAACAATTAACTTTGGTTAATAAAAAATGTAACCATGATTTGGCGTTTAATTGATTACGTTGTTATTTATATCGCGACTTCGCGACTCGGGGCTTCGAAGGTGTAATTTTCAGGAGGCTTGTATGCCGAGTTACGAAATCGCGAGATCGCGATGATATGATTTGATTAAATTTGGAGGATAAAACCAGATTAAGTGCTTAATTAATTACGTTGTTATTTATATCGCGACTTCACGACTCGGGGCTTTGAAGGTATAATTTTTAGGAGGCTTGTAAGCCGAGTTGCGAAATCGCGAGATTGTGATGATATGATTTGATTAAATTTGGAGGATAAAACCATATTAAGTGCTTAATTAATTACGTTTATATTTATATCGTGACTTCACGACTTGGGGCTTCGAAGGTATAACTTTTGAGGGAAAACACGCCGAGTTGTGAATTCCCGATAGAGCTTAACTGCGGCTAAACGTTTTACCTTTAACATTAACCCGGGTTACTGAAACAAGAATCTCGTGGTTTTGACTATCGGGGTTACGACGATAAGACTTTGGGAGCTAGCAAATGCCGAGACACAAAATACCGATGATGCTTAGCTATAGTTTAGAGTATTTTTACTCTCGGTAATGATCTAGGTAAAATTTTTAAAACTAGTTCACTGTTTCGCCCCTCGGGACTTGTAAACTATGTGATCTATAACTTTCGACATGCGACATCCCGAGGTAAAAGGGAGAGACTTGTTTAAAAGATTAAAAGAAAATAAATCGTGCCTTAAGAGTATGATAGCCATCGTTGCTTGCGTGATGAGACTCCTGAGAATTTGGGGAAAATAAAGGAGAATACCAAAACCAACTTTCGATTTCAAGCGTTAGGATATAAAATTTAAAAAAAGGCTAAAAACAAAACAAAGGCGGCTCCAACATAGGCTCCAACTAGGGATCCCGTTTTCTTGCAAGACGGGAATAACAGTAGACCACATGCCTATATTGGGTAAATGGAGTCAATGGCATTAATCCAGTGAAAATGTTCCTTAGAACAGGATACCGAAGGGGAAAGGGACTTCGTCTTTTACCTTCGGAAAGCTTTCAAAACTCAGATAGTTTTTTCACTTAGCTGTAGTCCCTTTCACGACTTTCTCCTTCCCGTTACTAAATTTAGGCCTGCATTAAGATGATCAAAACAGTTCTAGGAGACCTAACAGATATTGTGGCTATTGGCTTGCATCAAAATAAACCATTTTTTATGCTTTTAATCAGGGAGCCCTATCTGAACTTGGGATGTAGATTAGGTTTTGAAAAAATTGGTTACCAGAGAAGAATGATATTCATGTATAATAGCCTTATAGATATCTCAGATATTGCTTCACTGCCAGCGAGCCTATTCAGTACCTCTGTGAAGTTATCTGGCCCTTTTTACTGAATTTCCTTTTACCACTTC
The DNA here is from genome assembly GCA_010110895.2 of Picea sitchensis. Taxonomy (NCBI): domain Eukaryota; kingdom Viridiplantae; phylum Streptophyta; class Pinopsida; order Pinales; family Pinaceae; genus Picea; species Picea sitchensis. The sequence continues at coordinate 160,270 of SNQJ01S0022915.1, read as the reverse complement.
GAAATGTATTTATGCATTTAAATGCTGAGATGAGGGAAATCATTTCTGAATTTCCTTTCATCATATTTTGGACTAGATGGGGGCAATCATTTCTGAATTTCCTTTCACCACCTATCTTATAATTTGTTTTTTTAGAGCACGAAGATGGGGGTAATCAGTTTATACGAGGGCTGATATCTATGTAATATTTTTCATTATAGGTTTCTCAACTTACTTTGATTACTCGGTACCAACCTTCCCTTAACTTTCACAACACCTTCATTCGCAGGGAGAAAGGGAAAAATTAACTTTTTTTGGGGTGTTCTATTTGAGCAAGCCTCAATCCTCCAAAACTGTTGAAAAAACAAGAAAAGTCAAGATCACTTAAGCGTCACTTTGTTTAGAAAGGGACCGAGGAGTTGTGAAGACTAGCTTACTTTTCACAATCTGCTTTGAAGCTCTCAAGGTTAAAACATAATCTCTTCTCCCTACGTATGCTAAACCAGAAATATGCTGGCTTTTCAAAGGAAAACTAGAAAACAGAAAAGGGTGACAGATGGAGATCTATAAACTGAAAAACATAGATCAAAAAATCAAAACTTTCTCTTGAAAATCTTTTTCGGGGGCGCTTTACTTTGAGCGACTTGTTTATTTCATCTTATTCTTTCATAAACAATTAACCATGAAAATGTTCTTTTATTTATTAGTTCAGATGATGTTGCTGTATCTTATGAGGTTATCAGATGGGTGTCACTTATAACTTCGGAGCAGTTTGATATTAGATATTTAGTGTCGAAAAGAGGGCTGCGTGAAGTTGAAGGTTCAGAAGAACTCTTGGTCTTCAGTTGTGGGTATTTAAGCTGATAGACTGCAGGGGTCAGCTTAAGAGAGCCTCTCGCCTTTAAAATCTTCTTAGGATTGGTAACGGGTGTGGTCTGTTTAGCATTCGGGTTTTGCCTGGTATTCCTTCATCCAGATGCCAACTTATTAATCATGGAGTCTCCAAGTGAAAGATTGGAAAGCCTTTAAAAGGTGTGCAGTCTTTGTTCACAATCAAAGGGTGGCACTTTCAACGAAAAATGTCATTTTCCCAGGGAAAAAGATTTCGTAACTTCAATCCCCGGAAACGAAACCATAAAAATATGTTCCAGAGTCTGTACTTAAGGCTTAGAAGTACAATGTCTAGGCATTCGAAAGTGAGTAAGGGGTAGAGAAGGAAGAAATGTCAACCTTCGACAAGGGAAGCTAGGGTTGATTTCTATGTGGTTGTGTAGCTTCCAACTGTTCCTGGATGTTTATGTCCCTTTTAATCGCTGCTCACGAACATTCCAGTTCGACCCGGGTAGTGGCTGTTTTAAGAATAGTATCAAAAAGATTCAAGGAAATATGTGTTTGATCTGATAGTTCGGGTTCAATATTAGGTTGTCTTGTCATAGGGACAGTCATAAAGGAATAGAATAATAAGAAAATCTGAATACTTTTTAGATGTTGTCTCGATTTCTTCCGTATAAAGGAGTGTTTATAGCTCAGGTAATGAAAACAAGGTGCAAACCAAAGGCCCTTTCCCGTAACTGAGTTATATTTAAATAAATGTGTGTGAGGTGTAAGAAAACATTAAGCTGTGTATCATGTAAGGATCCTATCAAGGGAGAATCTCACTTATAAACAGAAGAAGAAAAAAAATAAACAAATAATCTGATGAAGCATAAAATATATATAGAAATCTAAAGTGTTCATTGGTCTTATACCTACTGATAGCTGATACAGAGGAAAAACGGTAAACAATATAGAAAACTAGAATTTATTCACTATAGTAGAGGTTGTACTAAATTATAGCGAAGCATTCATCAGATACATATATGAAATGAAATGAAATATGAAATACAAGGAAACAAACTCATCACACAGTCTTGACGGAATCAAGAATCTTCGGATTTGCTTTGTATTAACTCTCGAGGAAGGAAAATATCTATTATAATCAACCCAAAAAGGTCCAGCCCTTGTTCCTTCTTTCTATTGTATATTTATACAAATTTACATATGATGGAATCCCAATCGTTCCTGGATTTTCAGTTACAACGAGAAGGAGATCAATCGTTTTATTTCTTTATTCTATGTCTTTATTCAGTAACAGAAGCCTGTCCTCTCGCATGCTCAGTACAAGTGACACATTTTTCCACCAGTCGAGATATCAACCTTGAAGGTTCCGCTTGACAATTGGCCTAAAAAATGTAACAATCTCTGACTAATTGCGACAACCTTTCTTCCATCTGTCGGTCTAGGGTGTCAATAATGCATAATTGCACACTTGGTTTAATAATCCATTTATCTATTTGAATTGTGTCTGCCAGAGTTACTTGTGAGACTTTGGCCGAATCTCTTTCTTCTTTCTCATTTATATCAAGTGAGAGTTTCGCCATATTCATTTGGCTTAGTGTCTCATCATTACTCTTGCTATCAATGCCTAACAGATTTCCATCTATAGAACCGAAAGCCTCTTCATAGGATTTCCTTACCTTCTTGACTTGCAATTTGCCTTCTGATATGCTACATTCCCATTATTTCAACAAAATATTTCCTTGGGTCTGTTCCAAAATGGAAAACTTAGAACTTTTTCCCGATTCCCTGTTTGTTGTAGCTATTACAGCCTCTTGAAATGCGACTCGATCTACTCTAGCTTCTCCTTCTCTGACATATAAGTTTTCTAATACTTGATCAATAAACAGACAATTGTCCCGAATCATCTCTACCTTGGCAAGTAAACTTCGTTGGGCTGCAGAAACCCTGCTCCGAATCTCCATAGCCTGGGATTGGAATATCCCGATAATTATAACTTGGCTTTCAACGAGATCTAATCTAACCTGTAGCTGCCCTATCAAGTCTCTTTGTTGGCCTACCTGTATTTGACTATCTGAGCTACCAGCTCTGCTTGTTTGAGCTTAGCTTTGAGCAGCTCAATTTCCTTTTTATTGGCCATCCTTGCTTTTTCTATTCCTGTGTTTGCCTAGTCTTTAGCAGCTTCTTCTGTTGTAGCTAGTTTAGCTTCTAATGTTTTGATGAGGTGATTTTTTCGCTTTAGCTGATTTTTCAAAACCCCGACTGAAAATTGGTTCGCCGTAGCATACGCCCCTAATGATCCGGCTATTTCTGTAGCGAATTCTTCTTTCTTCATATATTTCCCATCGGTCAACACCTTGAACTTCTTGGCTGTTGATCCCTCTTCTTGATAGAATTATCTTTTTACCACAACTTTTCTCTTTTTATAAAAAAAGAACTCATTTGGAGGAAGCTCTTCCATCCTTATAGGTCTCAATTCTTCATTGAAAATCCACCCTGCGTCTATGTTCCCCTTAGTTGACTGTAAGGGAGTAATGGAGGTGATGGGATCTCCAATTTTCTTAGCTAATTAGCTAGGAGTGGCATCTGGAGTCGGATTTTTCGGCGGATCGGGAGTTTTTATTTCTGGTTTCGGACTCCCAGTTTGCTCTCCCCTGTCCTGGTGTTTTTCTTGTCTGGGTGTTGTATCTTTGGAGCCTTCGGCTTCTTTTTGCTACATCTCTACTGTTATTGGATTCTCACCCTGCAATAATGGGGGAATACAACTTCGTCGATGTTCTTGGAATTTTAAAACATCAGCCCTCTCTCTGGGTGCTAGGGCTTGTATCCAAGCCAAAACCTCGGCATAAGATCTTGTGCCTCAGAAAATGTCATCCGAGGGAGAATTTTCATGCTCAAACCTTTTAAGCCCGCAATTGGCTAAGTGGTTACTTACAATCCTATGTGGATCGTGCTTCTTGAATTCGACATGAACCAATTTCAGGTCTTCCAGGGCTGCTGCCTTAGCTTTAGCATGCCTGAAATCTAAAAAAGAATAGGAATTTAAATGAATAGGAAAGGTGGCCATACCTTCTTAGAATATCCCTTAAGCTCCTTACTTACGCCACCGATTACGGTTTGTCTGGCAATCTCACGGCAAGCTAGCCTATCCAGTATGAATAACGGCAAGGCATTCGGATCTTGGGTGGCGGGTGGCCAAAGATAGTAACATGCAGTGGTACCATCACCCAGTTAAAGATTTCATACACAAAATCTGAGGCTTTGTCTTCCCACAGCTTTGAATGGTAGGCGTGGATGGGCTCAACCTCTGATGGAGTCCAGCTCCAACTCATCAAGGGAAAAGGTGTCGGAAAACACACTGTGTCCATGATATACGCGGACATAAAGAATGAAGCAATATTTCTACTCTCCCTCTTTGCTCGATACTCTGTAACTCGACTGGTCAAACTATCGGACAATAGTTTATCCCAGTCGAAAGAACAACCTTCGGCGACCATGTGAATTAGAGGCACCCACTAAAGGAAAAAATGTGTGGTGTCCTCTCTCCCATATAATCTACAGGTCATCATAGCGATATATTTGAACTGTGGTTCCAGAGAAGCTATTGAATATATACCATTACTGTCTGCCCTAAACTTCGCAGGGTGTGAAACCCAATCTTTGATTAAACCTGACATAGTCTTGTCGTATTGCACACATTCCTTCTGTTTGAAATTCTCCAAGAATTCGGCATTGTAAACAAAGTCCGACACGGCTGGTAGCTTGTACATAGACTGCAATTGTTCAGGTCTGAAAGTCCCAATGGTGACCTTCTGCTCATTGACGATGGTTCTGGTTGGTATATCTACATGGTCTAATGCCCACCAGATCTGACGGAAACCTGCCCCTCAGTGGACGGTCGCTCCACCAGGACCTTCTCTCCTCCGCGGCCCGAAGAGTCAATGCTCTTCCAATTCCTTCGGGAGTTCTTTACCCATAGTAATAATCCTTTGGCGATTCCCCCCCTTCGAATATCGGGAGATCGGACCTCGCGATATCGTGAGTCTTGCAGCACTATCCCGTGCAGTCAAACGCCGAGACTCCGAATCCCGTTGGTCAACGGTCAACCTCGGGATATCGCCACTCGCGATGCCGAGTCTTTATACTTCAAATCCCCGAGTGCCGAAGTGCCGAGACCACGTGTTATACTCCACCCAACCTCCGTGGGCCCGTCGCGACTCGGGACTTCGCTATCTCTCCGTGCTCCCTTCGACTTCGAAAACGACGAAGTGCCGAACCCCGACTCCTCGGGATCTGATGCCACCTGTCTGCGCTCGGATCGACGGTCCCGATCAGATCGGGAAATCGCACCCCGCGATCTCGACGTGCATGCATTTTTATCACTCGCCGACCCCGATTCGCCGATATGCAATGGTAAATGATTCTTTCTGCGCCTGAGGGATTAACCTCCTCGCTCCTTCTCCCAGATCCAACGATCCACGGGATTTCGCGAGTCTTCACGACAAATTCAAGTCGTCGATTCTCTTCCTCTGGAGAATCCTCCGTTCGCCACCTTTGTCC
>SNQJ01S0022915.1:99511-136837 GCA_010110895.2 Picea sitchensis | reverse complement strand
GAAACCCCCCTAGAGTTTTCTTTTAGCATTTTCTTAGACTCTCAAAACATGAGAAAGCAATGAGCATATACTAACTTGGGCTCATAAAATCCACAAGTAAGTGATTACTATTCCAAAAATTATTCTCTGCAATATTTCTATCTGCACTCACATTGGATGATGTGGGATACGTTAAGGTCCACCTTCCAACAAATCTCACTCCATTGACACCAACACCTTATCTAGAGTAGAGATTAGAGACTGCTTAGTACCCTGGAATCTGCATGCCTCAATGGCAGATTTCCTTGCTAACAACCATGGGAATACATCAATGTCTCTTGGTTGATAGATCCTACAGGTGACTTGACACCAAGACCTTTATTCGTACTTATTAGGATGTACTATAGGTACCTTGAGGCCTATTGACATCACTAGTGGGTCATCTCGCATTGGTTAACGACATTCATTAATGGCCGGTAATCCAATGATTTTTTTTTGTGTTCGACTCCAGAACATTTATTCACACAAATAAAAATTGTACCATGGGTTAAAGATTTGAAGCTGTTGAAGACATAATTTTAATTGGTTCCTTTCAGGAATGAACAAAAGACAGGTTTAGGGATAGCCATCAGATAATTTTCTTTTATAAACAGGAAGCATTTTTCTCAACAAGTTATTATTGGTTCAAGTTTCTCTATAGATTTCGAGTTATTTCATCAGTACCAGTTAGTGCCAGACAAAATCCATCAGTTACAATGGTTATTAGAAGTACAAATTCCAGTTACAATTTTGGCGCTCTCCAAATTCAGACTTGACTTCAAAGATCTCTACAGTAAGAAATGCATAACAGGCAGTAGGTGATCAAACTCAGGTATGCTTAGTTTCATGTTAGTTTAATGTATTAAATTACATATTAATAATTTGAACTAGGAATTCCTCGATACTCCATAACATTTCATTATCCCTATACTCTGTACTTGACAAGCCAATCCTTCTTGACATTTCATATCATGGGAAGTGCACTGCATTATCTTGGTTGAATTCGACATGATTCATATGTAATGATATTTTGAAAAGGTGTACGACCATCATCATTTCTTCACATGCTATTGATCCTCACGACATTTCAAACATCCTATAATTCCTCTCACAACCTATTTCACACATCATACTGTATTCCTCTATTTCCCTCATCTAATTCCACTGCTCACCTTTGGACCTTTCTTGTTATACTGAGTGAAATTATGGTGGCGAATCGTCACAAACCTGAGACTTATGCAAATTTGGAGGCTCTTCCTGAGTATGAAGCCACCAAACACATTTTTCAGAAAGCTGGATGGGAGCCATTCTTCAAGAAATTTGATGGGTATGATGATACGATTAAACTTCAATTCACTCTGCACTTTCATGATGGACTAGCTAAAGTAGGCAAGCTGGAATTTGAAGTCATAGAGAAGTTCATTTATGAAGCAATTCAATTACCCAGCACTGGTCAGAAATGGACGAAGGGCTAGCCAGCCGACAAGAAGCTCTGCACGCAACTCCTACAACCCAGGTATCAGAAATTACAATGGTCAGAAGGCACATCAAGGTCGTGGCTGGAACCGAAATGGGCTCAGTTGCTGTCTATACTTCAACACTAACTCACTTGCGAAGGTCGGTACACGATCGTGTTTCCATGTCATGCTCGACTTCTACTACATTTCAAAGGTAACCATTTGGTGAACATCCCCTATTTTTTGTTGAAGAGTTTGAAGAAAATGGCCGAACAAGTTCGCAAAGCCAAAGATTTTAGAGGTAGTCTGTTTCATTTTGGTTTGTCAAAATTTTGGTTAAGTTCGTGTTATCCCATAAACAAGAATATTGGGATATGTTCGTTGTAAGAACCCTAGCTTCTGACAAATCTAAAGATAAAAATATTGAGTTCTCTCCTCCACAGAAGAAATCGAACTCTAAGAAAAAGGGTGTTAAAAACCTGACCAAAATCTGTGATGACCCTGAGAATACACCAGACTGCACAATTGAGGCTAGTGATGATAATCCTGGTACAAAACATTCATTTGATGTCCATGGTTCTGATGGTGTGGAAACTAACTATGAAAGAGTGGAAAACACTGTCCCTACAGGGGTGAATGTTGAAATTCTGATTTCTCCTCCAACTGCTAAAAATATTGTTGATGTGGAACAACTTGAGGAGTTAATTGACAAACCTAGGAGAAATCCCAAATGAAAATGCACACGCACACTGTCAGATATGGATAACTCCATGCCTAGTTACCCATTCCAGGAAAGATTAAAAGGTATGGATGCTCATGAGGAGGCTCTGGAGTCTTCTTAGATGACATGGACTCTCTCCCAATTGATGCAAAAAGTCCGTAAAGTCAATCAGAAAGATAATGCACCCAAAGAAATTGAGCAGGACAAGCCAATTCAAATGCCAGTTGATACCCCTGTTCAGGTGTATGAGGAGTTCATTCATGAACTTAGTTCAGTCGACAACCCTGTTCAAGTATATGATGAGTTTACTTCTGAATCCAGTCTAGTCGACAACCCTATTCAAGAATATGATGAGTTTACTCATGAATCTAGTCCAGTCGATACCCATGTTCAAAGACCAGATGAATTCACTCATGCGTCCAGCCCTCAAACACAACAAGTTCGTGGTAAAAAATTTGAATCTTACTGTGAAATTTCTTCTAGTAGATCCTTGCGACCAATGGTAGTCAAATTGGAAAACAGGAATCATAGGTTAAAAGAGAAGTTACATGAATATACCATACTAGATCGGCACATCGAAATAGAAAATGAACTTATGAAACTTAGGGAAGCTCACTTCTCGTCAAAGATTGAACGATTAAAATGAAAAAATAAAGGTCTTTTTCAGAAGAATAGGAGACTGCAGAAGATTTCCAGGAAGCACATCACCATTAATCGAGTTCTTAAGAAGGAAATCAGAAACATGAAGAAACATGAGAAATTGAAAATGTTGGTTGCAGCTGCTGCAACACTCTGATGAATCTCAGTTTTTGACTTTAGCTTGAGGACAGGCAAAGAGGACAGGCAAAGACTTTAGCTTGGGGGAATGTTAGTCTCCAGTTTTGACTATATTTTTGACTATATCATGTCAGATATACCCCCATTTTCATATCTAGTATCATTTCCTTCTGGCCTTACCATGACACACTTGACATCCTTTTACAACTAAATGGGGCTATTCAAGGTATTCCTATGATTCAAGTTATTTTTAATGTATTTTGATATTTTAAACTAATATTGATACTAACGTGACATGAGTTAAGTACTTGTTCCCTTGAAACAAACTTATCAGTACCAGGTACTGTCTCGCACTTAGTGGAGATACCAAAGACTTGCACGACATGGCCAGATTGGATTGACGGTCTGATTCATATAATTGATTGAGTCATAACTCAATATGATGACTCAGGGTGAGATTGTAGAATTGTTTTATTAGAATTCTTTATGATCCACTCTTCTTGACACTGTGTGTCATGAAGCTGTGAAGTTAGTTTTAACTGACTATGAGTCATTTTCGGATTTAAGATTCGCTTAGATTAATGAACCTATGTTCAAAACTATTTGGAGAGGATCTATATAAACTGGGATCGCTCTCAAGAAACTTTGGTTACGATATGCTATGTGATACGATTTCTGATAATACAATTTGATATGTGTTATGTTATTCGTTGTTAAAAGGATTTGAGTTTGTTTATGAATTATGGAGTGTGAAGTATGAAACAATTTTTGCATGGAATAATCTGAGTAGCTCTGGTTTCGTTTTAGGGCAATTGCACCTCTTGGTTGGGCCCACAAACAGGTTCAATTCGTTGTCTCTTTTCCACAGTAGAGTTAGTTTATTTTTAGTTCTAGAATATGCATGTGAGTTAGTTTTTGAATTCGAAATTACTCTGTTAAATTCTGGCTTAGCCATTTTTCGATTAGATCATTTTCAGTTTGATATTATCTTGTAGATTGATGAATGTTGAATGAGTTATTTATCCTTGTAGAATTTGAAGAATGAACCAAGTGCTTAATTCAGATTTGCTTTGTTTTCCAGTTTCCAGTTTGATCATGATTCAAAGATAATTTGAGTTTAGACTTACTCTGTTCTGTTAGGATAGCTAGCTTATGGTCTGATTAAAGGAAGCTTCCAGTACCTGTAGGTTAAAATAGGACATTTATTTGTTTCACATGTGTTAGATTTAAAACTACTTCATGCTTAGATTAAAAGGTTTTTAAAATGATCCCTCTTTTATGGTTTAGATAGATATTATGATGATTAGATGTTTAAGATAATGGTAGATAGTCTTGTGTGATTACATTATATTAGGAATAGAAATATCTTTACTTAAACTCAGAACTGTTTCCATTTGATGAATTAGACAAGATATGATTATTTTTAAGATAATCATTAGGGTTCAGTTTCTAAGAGTAAGTTTGTGTTTTCTTCTTAGAATAACCTTTATATAGGAATTGGAATCTTACCAGCACATATAGTGTAACAACTCTAAGTTCACTTACCCTGGTTTGACAATTTAGTGTTTTCAGGTAATTAAAAATCTTTAATACAACAACTTGACATTTTTGGCGCAGTTGTCAAGGAGCTGTTTGGAAGGCAAGTTAGATAATTATTTTGGTTATTTTCTTAAAATGTATTTGGTTTGGTGTGGTACGTTAGTAGGTTGATGAAAGAGGAGCTGTCAAATGAAGGGTGAGAACCGACATATCTATTATCATAGGTTCCTCTGAAACTCAATCTTAGTTTTTCTTTTATCTAGTATGTTTTCATGAGAAATAGAGATCATAGAGGTAGATTTAGGGGAAACTCAGAAAATAAAAAAGAAGAAACCTCCACCCAAAAAGAAATAGAAACTGAGATTGGAACTCTAGCTGAGGAAACCATAGAGAAAAACATAGAACTAGGAAACACCACATACCAACAAATCCAAACTCTTGGTGATCCAAACTTGGTTGACACAGTTAATCCAGAAGAAGTGCAAGCTATTTTCAGGAACCCTGACACTATAGTTTCACAAATAACAACTGTAATTGTTGAATCAAAGGTAATAGGATCCTCAAAAGAACCAATAGGAGATAGAAATTCTATCAAAAAGAATCTAGAGAGGTGGGATTTCACACCCTCACCAAAGAAAGATCAGATTGCATATACAATTTTTGGTAATCCTTTGAACATGGAAGAAAGAGGGAGAGAATTGGATAGAAGAGAACGAGGAGAAATTCATGTTGAAAATGAAGAAGAAGAATAAGTAGAGACTGAGCTAAGACCATAAACCACCTTTGGGTTTCCTATTTTGGATTTGGTCCAGAATGTCAATATGAAAAATATCTCACATTCGACACTACCAACCTTTTATGGGAAATGTAGTGAAGACCCAGACGTCTTTCTTTTTGAGTTTGACATCCTGTGCAAGAGTTATAACTATCTCCAGGATGCACATAAGCTAAAGTTGTTTCTTGCTACCCTAAAATATTCTGCATTACGTTGGTTCATGAGTTTTGGAGAGTACAACATTAGATCTTGGGAAGATATGAAGGCAAAATTTTTAAAGAAGTACCAGGACTATGTAGACCCAAGGATTCTCTAAATGATATTTTTAAAATGCAACAACAAGGTGAAGAGAGCCTTGAAGATTTCTTAGAAATATTTACATATACTCTTCAAAAATCCAAATATAACGATCTCCAAAATGAAGCAATCAAGACTCTTTTCTTAAAAGGGGTTTCGGATGAGTACATTGACACTCTCAAATTAATGGCTCCAGTAGACATTTATCAAAAATACTTTGAAGCACTCAGTGAACTATGTAGAACTTACTCGAGAAGTAGGGGGAAAACTACAAAACGTGTGAGAGAACTTGTCAACAGAAACACCAAAGTACCCACATCTGGTGGACTTACTAGAATTGAATTGGGAAACGTTTTGGAAAATTTTAAAACAGACATTTTAGGAACGATTGGCTCTCAATTAGACACTCTGAAGATTAAGAAAAAGAAGGAAGAGGAAAACCCTGTATTAAGCATATTCTGCCCAAAATGCAGAAAAAGGCATCCTTTACAAGAATGTCCTTTGGACAATGTTTCTGTATGTGAAATGTGTACTGAAAATCATAAAACAAAAGATTGTCCATTCTTACCAGGATTGCAAGCTATATTCAAGGGAGGGGAAGCTCCAGGAACTCCATCTACACCTAAGAGGCCTTGGCAACCTAGGAACTCAAATATGTATCAAGAACCATCCCCACAACCTTCCGGCTACTATCCACCCTTCTCTCAACAACAACAACACCCATGGAACTGGCCAAATTGGCCTCCGCAAAATGTCCCTGCTCAACCTTGGTATCAGGGATGGAGAGAACATAATTATGGAAATAACCAACAACAACATGCGGTACCAATTCCCCAGAATCCATGTACTCAATACCCTCCAAACATACATCAACTATTGCCTGGTTTTACTCCACCTCCTTTACCACCCGTTCAACAATCTCCTTAGCAGCCTCAGAATCCGCCTCGTCCCACCATATTACCCACTCAACCCATTCCAAATCCTAATAACAGACCACCTCTTCCACACCATAGCGTTGATTTTCAAAATTACCCAGCTTACACCATAAACCCCATTTCCATACAAGAAATACAGCTGAGATCTGGGAAAACTTTAAATAAAACTCAGCCTGTAACAAGAACAACACCTAATGTAATTATCCAAGAACATGAAGAAGAACCTGTAGATGATTTATCAAATGGGGCATCTTTGAAAGATGTCATCATTCCAAAGAATAAAGTATCTGAATCACAGCCTAACATACAAACTCAGGTTCCCCAAACACCTCCTTTTCTTAAGAGGTTGCTCATTGAAAAGCCAATTGTTCAATCTGAGTCTGACATTATGAATGAACTAAAAAATGTTTGTGTTAAGATTCCATTGTTACAAGCGATCAGAGATGTTCCAATCTATGCCAAGACCATTAAAGAACTCTGCATGAAGAAACCAGGTCGGAAATAGAAACATCCACCCACGATACACCTAGTAGGCCAGTCATTGAATTGTATTTCTGAAGATCCTAAAATTGTGAAGTATGCCAACCCTAGGAACCCAATAGTTTCAGTTACTATCAACAATGTTTCTATTGGTAACACTTTAGAGAAACAAGAGAAACAATTTAGAGGCCATGGGCACCAGTGATCAACAGATTGCTCCTAAGAAGATGAAGATTACACAGTCTCCAAAGATAGTGGATTTAGAGGAGGAAGAGCCCAAAGAACAAGTAAATCTAGATATTGTGGAAAGTTGCACTAGTGCTGTAGAGGTAGAAAAGGAAAGAAAACTGCAAAGTTAAGGAAACTCAAGAAATTTTAGCAGCAAGAAACACATCTTTGATAAAACATCTGGAACAACTTATCAATCTAAAGAAGATTTGGAAAAACGTTATGCTAAGAAGGGAAACATATCTCTGGGTGAGATGAGGGATTTAGTCCCTGAAGTGGAAAAGATTTATCAGCATAAATCTTCCATGTTCAATGTAAGGGATATTGAGAAGAGGAACTTTAAAATTGCAGTTGCATATGAAGATAAAGTATTTGAGATCAAGATAAGGTATGACAACATCAGTGCTCCAAACGAGGTCAAATTACATAAGACGACTAGTGATATGTTGTATTTTGATTACTTGAGTTTAAGCTTGAAGAATTCAAAGCTGTCATTTTATGCAATAAAATTGGAAGGGTAGTTGAGGCAAGAAAAATCAACTAGCAGATCTTGGAAGACTTAGGTCAAGAGGCTGGAATATGAAGGCTCCCAAGGGGTGAAATCCTCATTGGATGAAAAGGACAAATTGATTCAAATCTTGAAGAAGAAATTGAAAATGTCTGCCACAAAGAATCCACAAACGACAAAATTGATTTCTCTAGAACAGAAAAATGAAACACTTCGTCAAGAGGCATTGGATTATAAGGATAGGGGTTGTAACCGGAAAGAGAAAAGGTGAAGTGGTCACAAGAGCAGACAAAATTGTTGAACAGGGCTGTAGTTGTACCTACTCCTGTAGAAGCTGGGCCAAACACCGAAGGGCTTGTCTAGGCTATGTCACACGTTATCCTGAAAGAAGGAGAAATCAAGGGGTTGGAAGGAAGCATAAAGAAATTGAAGCAAGTGATGAAAGCAAATGATGAAAGAATGGCCAAATTTAAAATGGATAATGAGTTCCTGTAGGAAAGGATATAAAATTTGAAGATGAGATTAAGAAGCAAAGGCCTGTTGTAGGGGGCCAAGCATATCATCTAGGACTATATAGCTGCTGAAGCTGCCAAGTTGAGAGTGTATTTGAATTTAATCAATGATAATGACAACATGGCCATCAGAGCCAGAAGCAGGTGCATTGTTGTGAATGAAACTTTAGCAAAGAAGCCATAAGAATGGGCCCAAAATGCCATAAATCTACTCAAATCCATTCCTACTATAGAACTTCAGACTATTAAAGTTAAAGACATAAACACATTGATTATCTGGGCCAGGAGGGTTATTTCTAAACATAACACGTTCAAATCAGTCCAAACAAAGGTAACACAGATGGATAAAAGTGTGCACGAGTTCAAGTATTTGTTTGAAGAATTGTTCATCAAAGCCCCCCCACCATTTTGGGATGGCAAAGGAAAATTATATGACCAGGAAGAATATAATGCTCTCCTCACTCAGTGTAGAATGGATCACTTGAAGTTCAAAACCCTGGAGAAAAATCTGAAAGGAACCACATTAGTTGAGCATCTGATTACAGGATTTGAGATTCTGAATCAGTTCAAAACAGTCAAACTTGGACTGCCAGTCATGACATATGCTTCCTACATTGACTTGGAGATCTTGATCAAAGAAATGATAGATTATGATATCCCTTCTGACTTGCAATGGAAGGAGATAATGTGGATGGGTAAGACAAAGTGCAGTTTTCCAGGGTCCAATAAATGATGTCCAAGTGTCACTGAAGATGGCAAATCAAGTGGAAGACCAGAGCATAACAAGTGGAAAAAGATAGGGCTGAAGCATTAGAGGAACCAAAATCTGGATCACCAAACATTTTCTTGCTAATTATTGTAATCAGTTTCAAACCGAAACTATCATTTGTAATCATTATAATCAGTTTCAGAAAATGAAACATTTCATTTCAATCACTGTAATCAGTTTCAAACCGAAGGGACTCAAACTTGTATAAATATTAGGAGTTCCAAATGTGTTAGGGGTTGGCATAAGTGCAAGGGAACGATTTTATCTATTTGGAACTTGAATGTGTTTTTCTAAAGCTGAACTGAGTACACATGCAAAAGTCTTGAAGTTTCCATGAAACGATTCTAATGGTGGTGATCTAAGTTTTGTCTCCTCTCTTTGTATGTATTTCCTATATTTTTTATTTCATTTTCATTGTCTGACCCTAAGAAGATTGTACACAAAAGAAAAGAAAAGACAATAAGCCCAGTTTTGTGTCTAGATATATATCTATCCTTGCCGAAAGATCGAGTGACATGCATTGAAGACCTTGATTTTGATTTGAAATTTGAGCAAACTCTGTTCAGAACTAAATCTGAGTCTTGTTTGAATGATATCATCTTTGATGAGAAGAGGTTCCAAGATTTAATTTTAGCTGCCTCTACTAAACCTCTTGTGATTCCTACTCATAACCAACAACCACTTCAAGTTTTTACTGCAGCCATGGAAACTAGGTTTTCCCCTCTTGTTCTACCTGCTCAGTTACATGATTTTCCCTGGGATATAATCAGAGGATTAAGTTGTATGATGTTGAAGGTGACGTGTCAGCCCCAAAACACTTAGACTGGTTCAATGATTTTGTAGACCTAGAAGAAGTAGATTTTGAAGATGCAAAAATGTGGTTTTTTGCACAAAGTCTTTTAGGAGAAGTCAAAAAATGGTTCAGATCTCTCCCAGTAGCAAGTATCATAAATTTTGAGTTCTTTGAAATGAGTTTTCTTGCAAAGTGGGGTGACAAGAAGAACCCCCTTCAGTTGCTAACCCAGTATAACAACATGAGAAGGTCACCTGATGAAATAGTACATGAGTTTTCAACTAGATTTATAAAAGTCTACAATTCAATTCCTACTGAAGTAAAACCTCTTCCTAGAGCTACTCAACTTAGATATGTTGATTCCTTTGAAAGTGATTTTGCTTTGTTGTTAAGGGAAATAAGATCCACTTCACTAGATGATATGATGAGTGATGCAATATAAGTTGAAGTAAATCTAATGGCTTTAGGAAAGATCAAATATAATTTTGACAGGGACATGAACAAGGTTCAAGATAAGGCACAACCTTCAACCTCACAGTCATCAAAAGAGAGGTTTGAACTGATGATGAAAAGCATGAAGAAACTCATGGACATGATGTCTTTAGATAATAATCCTAACACTAGAGAACATGCTGATGTTCCACCCAAGAATCAGAGTAGACCATCAGCTCCACAAATCATACAAAGAGATCAGAGGAACCAAGGTGATCAACAAATAATACCTCCTTTTCAAAATAATTATGTAAATGAGAATTTTGATGAAAATTTTGAAGACAATATGCATTACTGTGATGATGATGAAATAGAGGTGTTTTTGACTAAAGAAGAACATGATCAGTTCATGGATGCAAATGAAATATTTATGCAAGAGAATGATGAGAGGTTGTTAGTGGAAAAAGAAGATTACCAGACAGGGCTGTGAAATTCCACCATGCAATTCCAGAAACAATATAATCTTCGAAACAAAAAGGTGCCTGCAAATCCTTGAAAGGGAAATCCTACCAAATAATCTCAAAATAATGCACCTTCTTCAAGTAATCCTAAAAGGGACTTTGTTGTAAAAGATGTTGTGGAGAAAGGAAAGAAGAAGGAAGAACCTCCAAATAATGTACCTGAAACAAGAAAGGAGACAATCATCAAAGAGGTAGAGAAAACCTCTTCTTCCTTTAACTTTGAAAGTGAGATGGCCAAAATTAAAATTTCTGTTCCATTCAATGAGCTAATAAAGAATGGTGAATATAGAAATCAGATCATTAAGATGCTCAAGATGGAAGAAACTTCTGATACTTTGAATATACAAGATGACCATCCTGCCATCTTGTTTGGCCCACATGTACATGAGAGTAGTTAATCTGATGAGGTCCCTCCTTTCTATGTTAGTCTGAAGATTCATGATATGACTTTGCATAATATTATGTTGGATTCATGAGCATCCCATAATATGATTCCCAAGGTAGTCATGGACCAGTTGGGCTTGGAAATTACAAGGCCTTAGAAAGATATTTTATCCTTTGATTCAAGGAAGGTGAAGTGATTGGGCCTAATCAAAGATCTGGTGGTATCCTTGTCTCAAATTCCAGAAAAAAATATGGTCATGGATGTGATGGTTGCTGATATCCCTCCTAAATTTGGCATGTCATTATCTAGGTCATGGGTTGCAAAGTTGAAGGGGACTCTGCAAATGGATATTTCATATTCCACTGTCCCTATCTTTGGTCAAGATAGGAGGTTGTACAGAGAAGTATTTCTCAAATACATGATCAGTAACAAATCCCAACCAAAAAACCATCCCATTTATTCTTTGGAAACTGAGATTGGTTCCTTTATTTTCTTTAATGATTTGATTTTTGAAGATAAGTTGCTAGACACTGATATGGTTGCCAAAGACAAATTTGATCAACAAACTGATAAAATTTCAGAACAACAAGATAGTGTAGAGGATGAGATGTGGAACATGAGCTTTGATGGAGCTGTTAGTAGAGAAGGAGTAGGAGTTGGTGTGTGGATTAACCCACCCATACTGGCCACAAAACTTTTTTCTTATAAGCTTGCTTTTGAGTGCACAAATAATATGTCCAAATATGAGACATTAGTATTGGGATTGAAGACCTTGAAAGAAATGGGTGCTAGGAGGATAGTTGTACATGGAGATTCTGATTTGATCATAAATCAGGTGAAGGGAATATACCAAGAAAAGAACCCCATATTAAGAGCATATAGAAATATAGTTCTTGACCTTCTTGAATAATTTTTAGAATATAGTCTCTCAAGGATTCCAAGGGGTCAGAATCAAATTGTTGATGCTCTAGCTACTTCAGCCTCAGTTTTCAAAATTCCATTTTTTCCTAAGAGGGGATATGAGATTGAGGTCAAGCATAGACCAACAGTGCATGATAATATTAAGTACTGGCAGGTTTTTGAAGATGGTAAACAAATAGAAAGCTTCCTTAAGATGGATGGTGAATTTGCAAATTTGAATATTGATGAGGAATATTGTGGTGAAGAAGAAGATGTAGTTGTGTTTGCAAATGATGGCTATTTCAAGAATCATATTTTGGTAAGGATATAATGCAACTAAAAAATAACATCATTCCAAAAGGCCTTGTCCCATTAGAAAAACTCTTTGACAACAATGATGTGGCCAGGAGTCCTAAAATTACTGCAAATGATGGAGATGTTGAAGATTGAAACATTGGGACTCAGGAAGATCCCAATATCATCAAGATGTCCAAGACACTTAGCTTGGAGGTCAAGCAAAGATATATCAATTTAATGAAATAATTTTCTAATGTTTTTCCCTGGAGTTATGAAGATCTGAAAGTTTATGATACCAAGGTGATTCAACATGTGATTCCAATCAAAGAATATCATAAACCTTTCAAGAATAAATTAAGAAGAATCAATCCTTTGTTGTTGCCCTTTATTGAAAAGGAGATAAAGAAGTTGTTTGAACCCAAGATCATAGTGTCTCTGAGGTTTTATGATTGGGTGGAAAATTTGTTACCTGTCAGAAAGAAGATTGGAGAGATCAGATTATGTGTAGACTTTAGAAATATGAACATGGTATCTCTCAAGGACAATTACCCACTGCCTAAGATGGATCAAATTCTATAGAAATTGGTTGGTTCTCATAAAATATCAATGCTGGATGGTTTCTCTGGGTACAATCAAATCATGGTACACCTTGATGATCAGGAAAAGACAACCTTCACAACACCATGGGGCACCTTCATGTATGCCAAAATTCCTTTTGGGCTCATGAACATGGGAGCAAATTTTTCAAAGGGCTATGGATATAGCCGTTGCTGATGAGAAAGATAAATTTATTGTTATTTACTTAGATGATAACATTGTATATTCAACTTCTGATGAAGAACATCTTAAAGATCTAAGGAGGGATTTTCAAAAGTGTAGGAAGTTTTACATTTCATTGAACCCAAATAAGTCTAATTTTGGCACGGAAGAGGGGAAGTTGCTAGGGAACATTATTTAAAAGGAGGGAATAAAGATATATCCTAGTAGAGTTGAGGGAATCCTAAAAATTGGCACACCCATAAGCAAAAAAGAAGTGCAATCTTTCCTGGGGAAAGTAAATTTTCTGAGAATATTCATCCCTAACCTGACTGAAATCATAAAGAATACCACTAACATTATGAAGAAAGGAAGTGAGATAAAGTGGACCTTTGAAGCCAGAAAATCCTTCAAAGATATTAAAGTGGCATTGACCAAAGCCCCAGTGCCAACCAATCCTAATTTTTCAAAATACTTTATATTTTTTTCTTTTGCCTTAGAGCACACCATTGTTGGTGTTTTATTACAAAAAGATGATTTTTTTTTTGAGAGGCCTATAACATACTATAGCAAGACATTGAGGGATTCCCCATTAAAGTATGATATCATGGAAAAATAGGCATATGCACTGGTCAAGGCCCTAAAGTATTTTAGAGTTTATATCTTGCATTCTCATACCATTGCTTATGTACCCAACAGTTATGTGAAAGACATTTTAACTCAACCTGATCATGAGGGAAAAAGGGGCAAATGGATAGTTGTGTTGTTGGAGTATGACCTTAAGATCAAACCTACCAAGTTGATCAAGGGGAAGGGACTTGCAAATATGATGGCACAGACAAATTGTGAGCTCTTGGGAATTAATTTCATTGTTTATTTGTTAGCAGATTCAGAAGAAGAAAAGGTCCCTCAGGTATCTAAAAAATCCCTTGACTCCCCATGGTATGATGATATTATTTATGTGTTGAAAAATTTGCAGGCTCCTCCTGAATTGAGAAAAACCAAGGCCAGGTTTTTGAAGCTAAAAGAAGCAAATTTTTGTATTTTAAATCAATATTTGTATTGGAAGGATCCAGAAGGAATCTTGCTAAGTTGTTTGTTGGAAGGAGAAGTAGAAAAAACCATCAGAGAGTTTCATAAAGGTGATTGTGGAGGGCACCATTACTGGAAAACTACTATGCACAATATACTGAGGGAAGGTTTCTATTGGCCTAACATTTTTTCTAATATTTACAAATAAGTTTCAAGCTTTCATGAATGCCAAATTTTTGATGGGAAGAGAAAACTACAACCTTTTCTCTTGAAGCCTATCTCTATTGAAGCACCTTTTAGAAAATGGGGCCTTGATTTCATAGGAGAAATTCATCCAGAGTCCTCAACTCAGCACAAGTGGATACTGAAAGCCACAAATTACTTCACCAAGTGGATTGAAGCAATTCCCACCAGGCAAGCCACATATATTGTTATCATTCAGGTTTTGGAGGACAACATTTTGTCTAGGTTTGGTTGTCCAATCAAAATCATTACAGACAATGCAACAACGTTTAAGTCCAAAAAGATAGAAAAAATTTGCAGTGATTACAATATAACTCTTGGCCATTCCACAACTTATTACCCTCAAGGTAATGGGTTGGTTGAGTCATCGAATAAAAGTTTGACCAGAATTATCAAAAAATTGTTGCAAGATAACAAAAAGGCTTGGCACAAGAAGTTGATCCATGCACTATGGGATGGCAGGATCACTACTAAAAGGTCTATTTCCACTTCACCTTTCCAGATTGTGTATGGAATAGAAGAAGTTTTTCCTACTTCATTAGGATTACCAGTGATGAGGTTGCTACAGGAGCAGGATGTTGAACCAGATGCCATTCAAAGGAGGAAAAATGAGCTAATCAATGTCCAACAAACAAGAGAGAAAGCCTTCAATAACTCTCAATTACACTAGGACATGATTAAAAGGGATTTTGATAGGCATACTAAGGAAGATGATTTCAAAGTGGGGGATTTGGTGTTGATATGGGATGTCAGGAATGAAGATAGAGGAAATCATGGGAAATTTGACCATCTATAGTTGGGACCTTTCAAAATTGTGGCATACCATGGAAATAATGCCTATCTTCTACAGGAACATAATGGAGATCTTGTTGGTGGAGGTTCTGTGAATGGAAGGTTTCTCAAGCGTTATCTCTCTTAAAGGAATTTTCACCCTTTCCATTCATTGTATATAACCATTTTTTTTTTCAGTTGAAGCAATTGGAATCAAATCAACAGAAATTGAAGCTCGAAGCGAAGGCCCTAAGTTATGCCGAGTATAATTTGAGTTATGTGAACGAAGTTTTGTGAATAAGATGTTGATCGAATTAGTTACATGAGTGGAATAAATCCCAATGGGCAGGAAATTGGTCTACCATTCTTTTCTACCTCACTGGGAGGATATCATCTCCAGTTGGACCCCATGTTAGTCACCATTATTTTTTTTTTATGTGAAATCACGATTTCAGGATCTGGCAAGGTGATAAATTGGTTTGGAATCCCTACAAACTAGAGAAGGGTCTAATTATGGAAAGAAACAACTAAATCTAGTGGGAGAGCTAAGAAAATAGGACCCTATATGATGTAGATCATGAAATCGCAAGATCGATGGTCAAGGATCATTTCAAGGGGAGAAACTGTGCGAAGGATAATTTCAGAAAGCAGGCCAAAATCTAATATGTGGTTTTGGTTCAGGGAGATGTGGCGCCACCAGTTTCATTTTGGGGTGAAAAGCAGGTTTCCCCAAACCACTTCTTCATGACCCTAAATTTGGAAAGTATAAAAGGGAATTTGTTATTTGGTTTATTATTATTTTGAACAAGTGGACCATTGGAAACTTGGCGCGACCACCCTCGTTCAAATGCAACTCAACAATATGCCAATTGCATACCATTTCTGCTCTTTTCGTGGTATTTTCCATCACAACCATTGATCCTATCATAACTTCAGTAACAAAACAATATCCTATGACAAATGAAGAAGCCCTAATTGATCAAGATTCAGACGTCTTTGATACTGAAATCACCATTTCTCCAATCTATATGTCCAGAAGCAACCTTTCTGATAATGTAGGAAGGAGTATACCATTCCTTGAAGCGGTCCAGGTTACCTTAGTCCCTTATTTTTTCTAAGTCGCTTTCCCCTTTCTTGAGTTTATAGGTTGGTGCACCGAACAATATTCACATGAAGAAAGAGTCGTCATAAATAAACAAGGGTATGAGGTAATGTGTAGGGTAGAGAGTCTGTCAATTCGATATTCCCTCGGTATACTAGAGTCTTTCTCCACAGTGTCTGAACCTTTCAATAAAAAAAAGATAATTAAGGTATACAAAGAATGTCCATCAGAAGTCCGAGATCTGTTTTTATAGACAATTGTCAAACCATAACATTTTTCAGAGAGTCTATCTTTGCCAATGAATGTGAGTATAATGTTTGTTGAAGTCCAATGGGTCTGTTCTCTTTTAAGTCAAGTCTTAGGTCTAGATAATGAAAAACATTTGGTCAAAGTCATGCTTGGTTTCCTATTGATTGTTTTCAAGTCAGAGTCTAGTCTATCAGTCCGCATCAATTTTGATCAATTCATACCTGATAATATCCATAAACAACTAGTGAATTTTCTCTCTCTAAGGCATTTTAGATATTACACCTATTTGTTGAAGATTTTCCTAGAAAAAAATAAGAGAGAATTTCCTAAAGAAATCTTTATATCAACAAAATGTAAAAGAATTACATTGTTGATATTCATAAACACAGTCATGTCCAGAGTTTACAGTTTGGTTTTCAACGCCAACCTACCTAGAGTTTTGAATGACATGAGGAGCTATCTACAACCAAATCCTGAAAATAAAGTGGGTGATTTGGTACTATTCGTGCACTCAACAGTAATCTGGATTTCTGGTTTCCATGAATCCCCATATATATTTCCTATTTTTCTGACCCCTAGAGTCTTTTCCCTTGAATTCATCAGGTAGAGAATTATATCTGAGACAAAGCATTTCCTGAAATTGCACAAAGCCTCCAACCTCAAATTCCATTTTATCATTGGCCCTTTCATTGTCAAAACTAGATCATACTTATCTCAGATTCAAGCAAAGCTCAAAGAGTTTGGTTTTGCATAGCTACAGGGGAGAAGATATGATCCACACTAGATCATATCCAAGAGAAGATTGATGAAAAAATAGGCCCCTTATGAGCATGAACATGTTGAGGGTTTTGATAAGCTGGCAAACCTAGAAGTCTGTGCTAATATGGAAGCTATATTGCAACCAAATCAAACACGACAAGTGGAGGCAACTCTGCAACAAAGTCAAACACAAAAAAATCTTCAGAAATTGATAGTCAAAGTTCCTAAGATGAGTGTTTACAGCAAGAGAAGCAGTTGAGAGGCCATGGGCACTAGTGAGCAACAGAATTCTCCTAAGAAGATGAAGATTACACAGTCTCCATAGATAGTGTATTTATAGGAGGAAGAGGCCAGAGAACAAGTGAATCTAGATATGGTGGAAAGTGGCACTAGAACTGTAGAAGTTGAAAAAGAAAGAAAACTCCAAAGTGAAGGAAGCTCAAGAAATTTTAGCAACAAGAAACACATCTTTGATAAAACATCTGGGCAGCTTATTAATCTAAATAAGATTTGGAAAAACATTATGCTGAGAAGGGAAACATATCTCTGGGTGAGATGAAGTATTTAGTCCCTTAAGTGGATAAGATTTCTCAGCATAAATCTTCCATGTTCACAGTAAGGGATATTGAGAAGATGGCATTTAACATTGCAGTTGCAGATGAAGACAAAGTATCTGAGATCAAGATAAGGTATGACAACATCAGTGCTCCAGACAAGGTCAAATTCCACAAGAACACCAGTGATATGTTGTATTATGATTACCTAAGTTTAATCTTGATGAATTCAAAGCTATCATATTATGCAATAAAATTGGAAGGGCAGTTGAGGCAAGAAAAAACATATAGCAGAGCTTGGAAGACTCAGGTCAAGAGGATGGAATATGAAGGCTCCCAAGAGGTTAAATCCTCATTGGATGAAAAGGAAAAATTAATTCAAAGATTGAAGAAGAAACAGAAAATGTCTGCCACAGAGCATCCATAAACAACATAATTGGTTGCTCTAGAACATGAAAATGAAACACTTCTTCAAGAGGCATTGGAATATAAGGATGGGGCATTGCAGTTGGAAAGAGAAAAGGTGGAGTGATCACAAGAGTAGACATAATTGTTGAATAGGGCTATAGTTGTACCTCTTATTGTAGAAGCTGGGCCAAACATTGAAGGAATTGTCCAGGATATGTCACAAGTTATCCTGAAAGAAGGAGAAATAAAGGGGTTGAAAGGAAGCATACAGAAATTGAAGTAGGAGATGAAAGCAAAGGATGAATGAATGGCCAAATTTCAAAAGGAGAATGAAGTCCTGTAGGAAAGGATAGACAAATTGAAGATGAGATTAAGAGGCAAAGGCCTGTTGTAGGGGGCCAAGCATATCATCTGGGACTCTATAGCTGCTAAATCTACCAAGTTTAGAGTGTATTTGAATTTCATCAATGATAAAGACAACATGGCCATTAGAGATAGAAGCAGGTGCACTGTTGTGAATGAAAATTTAGCAAAGAAGTCATTAGAATGGGCCCAAAATTCCGGAAATATAATCAACTCCATTCCTACTGTAGAACTTCAGACTATTGGAGTTAAAGACAAAACCACTTTGATTATCTGGGCCAGGAAGTTTATTGCTAAACATAACCTGTTGAAATCAGTCCAAACAAAGGCAACACAAATGGAGCAAAGTGTGCAAGAGTTCAAGGATTGTTTGAAGAATTGTTCATCAAAGGCCTCCCACCATTTTGGGATGGCAAAGGAAAATTATATGATCATGAAGAATGTAATGCTCTCCTTACTCAGTGTAGAATAGATCACTCCAAGTTTGAAACCCTGGAGGAAAATCTGAAAGGAACCACATTAGTTGAGCATATGATTATAGACTTTGAGATTCTGAATGAGTTCAAAAAAATCAAACTTGGACTACCATTCATGATATATGCTTTATGCATTGACCTGGAGATCCTGATCAAAGAAATGATAGATTATGATATCCCTTCTGACTTGCAATGGAAGGAGATATTGCGGTTGGGTAAGACAAAGTGCAGTTTTCCAGGGTCTAGTAAATGATGTCCAGGTGTCAATAAAGATGGAAGATTAAGTGTAATACCAGAGTAGGACACGTGGCAAAAGATAGGGCTGAAGCGTCAGAAGAACCAAAATCCTGATCACCAAACGTTTTCTTACTAATTATCAAACGGAAATTGTCATTTTCAATCATGATTATCATTTTCAAAAACCAAAACGTTTCATTTCAATCATTGTAATCGGTTTCAAACCGAAGGGACTCAAACTTGTATAAATATTATGAGTTCCAAATCATGTATTAGGGGTTGGAAGAATTGCAAGGAAACAATCTTAGCTATTTGGAACTTGAATGTAATTTTCTAAAGATGAACTGAATACACATGCAGAAGTCTTGAAGTTTCCATGAAAATATTCTAATTGTGGTGATCTGAGTTTTGTCTCCTCTCTTTGTATGTATTTCCTGTATTTTTGATTTCATTTTCATTGTCTTATGTTTAAATTGGATAGTCATAGGCTGAGAATTCATCTTGTAATGCTCTCGGCTAAAGTAATTTAAACTGTGTTAAGTTCTTCCTAACTAATTCAAAATTCATTTATTTAATGGTCTGATGTAGTTATATGTTTTCTTTTCTTCATACACTCCGCAAATTTACAAATTATAACTTAGATTTATCACCTCATTTAGCCTTTATCCTCTGGAGAGTTCTACTGACTAGTCATTGCTTCCATTTATTTTCAGAAGTTTGAATCCATAGCCCCAAGTTTCCCTCCTCTTTTTTGCCAGCAAAATTATAACACCTAGTACATAAAGTACATTCTTCATTCTCATCGAAGTTCCTGAATCAAGTTTGTAGGTGGATTCTCCCATTCCTTTGATAGGGTATTGATAATCATCTCCAAGTGAAACTTTCTGGGGAATTCCTTTTTTGTAAGGCTAGAAATATTATATCTCTGAACTGTCATGTTCTTAGAGGCACCACTATCTAGGAGACAAGTATCCTCTCTAGGTGTCACAGATCATGAGAGGGCCGAAAACAAAACATAATCTTCAATCTCTTATTTAGTCAACTTCTTGGGTGTCTCATCATCTTCAGTTGCATGGGCATGATGAATTTTTCTATTTCTCTTCTTTTACTATTCCCTTTTGGCAGAAAAATTCTTAACAATGTGTCCCATATTATCACAATGATAACATTGATAAGAGGAGACATATTTTCCCTTTATTTGATCCTTATGATATTTATGGAATCTCTTTGGAGGGTGAGATTATTTATGAAAGTAGGTCTCCTTTTGAAAATGAGACTTTTTCTTTTCCCCTTTAGCATGAGAACTAGGCCTTGATATTCATCTCTTAATAGGACGACTTCTCCATTGGCTACTCTTGCTTCTTCTTGAACATATTCTTCCCATAAAATATCAAATTGGAGTTTCTCTTTTCTTGAAAAAATATTTTGAATGAAGGCATCCCAAGGTCTTGTGAGACCATTAAGAGTTGTCATTATAAGTTCATATTCATCTGAGTTGTCTCCAATTTCCTCTAATTGTTCCTTGAATTGAGAAACCCTAGAGAAATAGTCTTGAACTATTTCTCTTTTCTGCATCTTTGTATTCTTGAGTTGGGTTCTCAAGTTCATCTTCTAGTTGATGTTCTTTCCTTCGTATATTCTGGTTAGGGAATCAAACATATCTTTTGGAGTATTCTTAGAAGACCCTTGAGGGATCAAGTGGTGTTTAATGGAATCTGCAATTATTCTTTTATCCCTAATCATATCCTTCTTGTACTTCTCTTTGGATTCATCTTCTTCGTGTTCCAGTACATTTTCTTTTATGAATATTTCAAGGTCATTCTCTTCAAGAATGAGTCCAATTCTGTACTTCTAGGCATAGAAATTTTCCACACCTTCTAACTTGTCAACAAGCTTGGTGTTTGCAGAAATATTGACTTGGAGCTAGAAAAATGACCTGAAAATGAATCTAAACTTACCAGGAGATGCAATGGGCTAAGGCGAGTTGGATGGAGCTAACTGTTTAATAAAATTCCAAGTTTTACCCCTTGAAACTTGACCTGCACAAATTTGGACTGGTACTTCTGGTACCGGTTCTGGTTTATTGTTTTTCTGGTTTTCTAGTACCATCCAAAACTAGGGTTTGAATTTCCAGAGAATCTGGCCACTGAAAAATTTATCTCAAGATGCCAAAAGATGTGGTAGGGAAAGGCTCACTTCCCAAGATAGTTTTTGGTAAAAAAATATTCTTCAGTTAAAATCCCCTATTTCCTTGTACGACAACAATGATTTTTTTAGATACCCAGTGAAAGGTGCTCTATTAAGTCAAGCTTTGATACCAAGTTAATTTTAGTGATATAATTATATTAGTTCTAAATTACACCAGTATTCAATGCAATTCCAAAACAACACCATAAATAGGATCACTGAAAGAAACACAATCACAAGGTACGCAACATTTTATCCTCGGAAACCCTCACAGGGGAGAATATGCAACAAAAACTTCCTCAATAATAGATTTCCAATACAATTCCAAGACTAATACCAAAACACCAATAATAAACCAAGACTAAGCATGTGCTTCTCTTCTCCTTCCTCCTACAACTGCAACTGCCTTCAAGATATGCACACTAGATGAGTGAGTGTGAGTGTGTATAAGTGAGGCACCATCCTCACATATAAATACTAGTTGAGGAAGCACTAGGGTTATGTCTCTTCAGTTAGTAGGGCCGACTTCTTCTAGGAATGGTTAAAACCACTTTACAAACACTAGGGGACGACTTTAAAAGTACCACCATATGAATATGGTTTGACCAATCCACAAAAGGGGATTTGGTCTTATACAAGATCTGACATGATCAATCCACAAAAGGGGATTTGGTCTTATACAAGATCTGACATGATCAATCCACAAAAGGGGATTTGATATATAATATAATAAATCAAATATAATTAGAATATTCTTCGAAGTTACAATATTTCAACAGAAATCAAGAATAAATTTAAGTAGCAGAATAAGTAGGAGTTCAGGTATGCAAATATAAAACAACAAAATCTTGGAAAAGGTGGCCCTAACTCGGAGAACAAGGGACAAATCAAGGAATTCCAACCTTAAGAAAACCATTCCAAGCCACATGTAAGGAAGGGTAATGGGAAGATGGATAAGGACATTGAAAAATGGTGTGAGAAACATAAAATCACTTGGCACAACAATGATGAATGTTGCTCAAAAAATTCATTATTGGATGTCAGATTGAAGGAAAAGAACCAGACCTCGACTTAGACTATGATTGGTAGTAGGATCAGGGAAAGAGGATCATCAATGAAGAACCTAGTGCTACAATCGCAATCACAAAGGTCCAACCAAAATAGTTAGAGGAGCTTGAGGAAGGCGAGTGTCACTTCCATTCACAGATGTGGGTGAAGGGAACCCCACTTCGTTTCATTGTTGATGACGGGAGACAAAAGAACCTAATCTCAACTGAGGTCATCAATATATTGACATTTCGAATGATGCCACACTCCCAACCATACACCATTGGTTAGTTGAACCGGGGATGAGACCTTCACGTTAGCCAGTAGTGGGAAGAGACCTTCACATCAACCAACAAAGATATTGTGATGTTTCTCCACTTGAAGTTTGTGATGTTATTTTAGGGAAACCTTATATGTGGAAGAATCATGTTGTTTATGATTCCCGACCCCATAGTGTCATTATCACTCTAGGGGGTCATCCCTATAGAGTACCTGAGGTATTTATGACTACTACAATTTCATTGATCTTGGAAAAATAGTGTTGAAAAGTAATCTCACAGACTGTGAAGTTTTTCCTCTTCATGGTTTGGTCAAAAGGGGAATTAAAGTTCACTATGACCACCACAACTTCAACATAGGGTCTCTCTACATAGAAGAAATAGGTGGAAAATCTAGTAGAGTACTACAAATACCTCTTCACTTCACCTGTACTAGGCATGCCTATGCACTTTCGTGTCAAACATCCTATTAATTTGATACCTAGTGCTTCATTGCCCAATGGTCCAATATACAGATGATACCCTTTTGAGAATGAGGAAATAAAGCATGAAATTCATGATCTCATCCACAAGGTCCAAATTTGACCAACCTCCTCACCTTGTGGGAGCCCAATTGTGTTGGTGCAAAAAAATGATGGAATGCGGTGGCTCTGTATCGATTATAGAGCCATAAATAAAATCATCGTCAAGAAATGATACATGATCCCACAAATTGATGATATTCTTGATCAACTCAAGGGTGCCAATCTCATCAACAAGATCTATATGAAGTAAGGCTATCACCAGGTTTCAATAGAATCTACTAATGTATGGAAGACAACCTTCAAATCTAAATAAGGCCTCTTTGAGTGGTTGGTCATGCCTTTTGGTTTGACTAATTCTCTAGTGAAATTCATGAGGATGATGGATGACATCTTATGGTCGTTCACAAACTCTTTTTTGGTGGTCTATTTGGGTGAAATCATTATCTTCTACTAGACCTGGGCAGAGCACTTGTAGCACATTCAGTAGGTCTGAGCACCCTATGGAAACACAAGTTATACGCCAATATGGGGAAATTATCATTTTTGCATGCAAAGAATCTGATACTTAGGATACATCATGGATAAACATGGGTGCATGTGGACCCAACCAAGATAGAAGCATTCACGATTGGCCAGCCCCGACGACTCTAACAGAGCTTCATAGCTTCTTGGGCCTCACCAACTTATACCAAATTTTTGTGTTGGTTTTCTTGCTTATAGCTTGGCCCTTAAGTCAAGTGACCAAAGGGGGAGCTAAAGACAAGTTTTCTTGGTCTAAATTACAACAAAAATCCTTATATCATTTGAAACACCACCTATGTTCCACACCAATCCTCACATTACTAGATCTACAACAACTATCTGAGATAAAGCCATATTCCCTTGACTATGTTATCAATGTCATCCTCTCTCAACAAGTACATCTAGTTGTCTATCATAGTGAAACACTGCCCGATGTTGTTTGTAGGTATCCCACCTATGACAAAGATATTCACTCCATTGTGCAAGCATGCAAACATTGGAAGAATTACATTCTATAAAAGGAAAGAATCATCCACATTGATCATAAGCCTATGAAATTCATGGAGACATAAGGAAAGATAGATAATGACCACCATCAGAATTGGTTCACATACCTGCAACAATTCCACATAAATATTAAGTACAAGACGAGCAATTCCAACCATGTTGTTGACTTCCTTAGTCATCTCCTAGTTGTGGCCCTCACCATAGTTCTTAACTCCTATGGTAATGATACTTCTGAGTGGCCACAATTATACAATAATAACTCTAATTTCATTGATACGTATCATACCCCAAGTTTTGGGAAACAAGTTCTAGACTTCCACCTCTAGGATTCACTCCTTTACTATCTTAGCCATCTTTGTGTTCCTTTAAGTGAGCGTGAAAAGATAATTTGGGACGCACATTATAGTCAAGTGGCAGAGCACTTTGGGGTGGAGAAGACAATAACAATACTTCAAAAGAATTTCTATTGGTTCAAGCTTTGACATGACGTCGGCTAGTACATTAGGCTGTGCACTACCTGTTCCATTGCTAAGATGTCCGTTAAGACACAGGCATTGTACACTCCTCTCCCTGTACCAAATAATCCCAAGGAGTCTGTCTCCATGGATTACATATGAAGGTTTCCCTCAATAAAACATGGTCACGATTGTATTTTTGTGGTCGTCGATCGGTTCTCTAAGATGGCCATTCTGACACCATGTAAAAAGAGTATCATAGCCAAGGACATTGCTAAAATATTCTTTGCGCATGTTTGGGTTCATTTTGGCCTGTTGTGGACCATCGTTTCATATAGGGATAGTAGGTTCCTCATCACCTTTTGGTCCAAACTATGGTCTCTAATGAACACCAAGTTGACCAAATTGACTACCTTTCATCCCCAAATATATGGGAAAATAGAGGTGGTCAACATGATGATTGTGCATATCCTGCACATATACAACTCCAAGCATCCACGTACATGGGATGAGATCCTCCCATACATTCAACATAGATATAATAGACCCCTCCAAAGCTTTATTGGCCACATCACTTTTCAGGTGTGCTTGGAGTTCCAACCATTGGCCCTCATTGATGTAGCTCTACATGTTCCATCTTCCTTGATAGAGTCCTCCCACACTCAGACCAAGGTAGATAAAGAAGCCAAATTCATTGAATGGATCCAACACCTCCAAAAATAGGTTTATGATATATTGGAGAAAGCCAATGCCAAGTATAAGCAACGACATGATCATCATCAGGTTCCTCACAAGTTTCAAGTTGGTGATAAGGTGTGGTTGCATTTGCTGAAAGAGCGCCTCATAGCCCCCCACATGAAGCTTAGACCGCTCAGAGACAAACCTTACACCATCACCAAGGTTGTGGGTGACAATGATTTTGAATTGAGTATCCTCCTCTGCTTGGCTTGCACCTAGTATTTAGTCTGGAGCTGCTTCAACCATATTTTCCAACTTTGTTGGACACCCCGGAGGTGGTTGAGTAGTTGGCCCCTATAGAAATAAATCTTGAATGCATTGCATAGGCTCCAATTGATCAGATCATGGAATTCAGTATGAGGGGAACTTTCTAACAAAACATACATCTCTATCGGGTTGTCAAAGTAGGATAACTTCTTCAATAAGGAAAGTGGCCCACTAAGGTTCAGATTCAACAAACGTTTCCCCATCTCCTGAGGGAAATTGATGCAATGGGGACCATTGATTCCTGAGGGGGGGAGGACTAATCTAGGTTGATAACTTTGGACACCCACCTCTTTCATTGGCTCATCATAGTTCTCCATATTCATCGTTTTTTGTTATGATTTTTAGGTCCTAAACTAACGTGGCCATTTTGAGGCCCCAAATGATGTTTTTTGTCCATTTGATGGGAAAAAGGTTGCCATGTCATGAATAAGACTTGCCAATAATTGTAATTCTCATTAATATATTTCCAATGAGCTACTAAACATCCAAACGAAGATTGTATGCAAACTTTGTGCCCCTGGGAAGTTGATGCATCAACTAACCACCTTGGGGTGCACAAACCTTTTGGTGCTTCACCTCCTAGGGTTAGGTTTTTGGACTTTTAGGGTTATTTATTTATGATAAAAGGAAATTATTGGATCCCATTGTATTATATTTTTGGGAATAAGTGTAGCCAACATCTCTTTCTCTTTAGATATAAGCTACCACCATTCTAACCAATTTGTGTTCTACAATATTATGTTATTTTATTCATTAATAGAAGTTGGGTTTCACTATATTTCTTTGTTCTCTGCTATAGTTTTTTTTGCATCTCATTAACTTCTCAATATAATTGAGATCAATTACAAATATGAATATGATCATATATCTAATGATGCCATAGCAGTTCCATCATTGATTAATTTTCATGTGTATTTGATTCCATGTTTCTATTGATTCAATCTATTTCAATTTGATACCCTATTTCAATTTGATGTTTATGTTTCTAGTTATGTATTGTTGTTATAACTTATGTGTTATTCATCCTTTTTGGAATGAAGAAGATATGTTGTAGGAATTATTTGGTAAAAATGAATTGGAGGGAAAAACACATAAGGTTGTAAGTTGGCAATGTTATGAATTATGACAAGTCACTCTAATGTTATTTTTTCACATGATTTATAGTCATACATCTACCATCTTTTCAGTGTTATAAATTATATGTTTTTTCTCTTCATAAGTAATCTGATATAGTGGTCAATGTACCTTCTACAAAAAAAATTGGTAAATCTAATGTTGATAATCAGACAATAAATATGAAAATGGTGAGGATAAATTTTAATTTTATGTTCCAACTTGGTATTATTTGATCAATTTTTTTTGTTTTATAAAATGAAAGTGTTATACTAACACCTTACACGTTCAACATGAAATCAATTATGAGATGGTTCCTATGATAATTCCCCCTTAGCATAGCTAGGGAATGGAGTCGAGGAACCAAATTCATATGGCCATGATGTGGAGCTTGAACAAAATGTTGTTCATTCTAAGAACAACCTATGATGTCATAAATAAAATAATTTCTCTAGAATTCATATCCCACTTGATGTCAGATAAAGGTAGAAGAAAGTGGTTTGAATGGTACAACGATATGTAAATAGGAAACATTACCACATATAAGCAACTACACACCGTAGCTATATTTGATAGATTGTATCACATTATCCTCAATGTTGGTTGTGGAGCCTGATTATCTTCCTGAATCATATGTAGGTAAGCCTACCCACCTTCTATCGCAGGTTCTGGGGCTGGCCCCCAATGATGGGGGTCCAGGGGAAAATTTACTTGTAAAATATTGTAATTTCGTAGTCAATATAGACCATTCCTTATAAGGTCGCATATTTAATGGTAGAAGTTATGTTAGAGTTTTCACCCAAGAAGTAAACCCTCTTTTTGTATGAGGGCATTGTATTGTGGATGTGTATGAAAGAGAATAATGTATTATGATGGAGGAGACTGTGAGAGAAGGAATATGAAGTTACATCGAGTATGTTGTAGGTTGTATCCCTTCATTTGTTGGATAATAATAAAGGAAGGATGCCAATTTCTTTGTGGATGTAGCCCATATTAGGTGAACTACGTATATCTATGTCTCTATTTTTGTTATGCTCTTCTATGTTTTATTTCTTCATTATTTTATTTCTCTGTGATCTAATTCCTAACACTCATACTTCAAAGGAGCATAACAACTCCAAAGTCTCTTTTGAAAGAAACCATGAACGAGGTTAAAACTTATTTATAACTTGTTATTATTTCATCCACTGATTGAGTCAAGAGGTTTCTTGGAATGGACTCCTTTGAAACATTTCAATACTTTGTCACATAATTTGACATTTAGTATATAATTTTTACATTACAATGTCTAGCTTGTTATATGAGTACCATTATATGATGTTATGATTGGCTATTTGTTGGTGCGATTATTACAATTTATCATTTAATATAATTATTATAGTTGTGTCATTCTCTATGATTATTATTTTAATTATAAAAAAATAGTAATGCTAGCATTTGTTTTCTTGTTATGTTGGCTTATATCTTGATTAAATCATCTTCTTATGTTTAAGAAATACGTGCAAAAATGTTCTTAGTTAGGAAGAATGGTGTTTCTAGTATGCTTCCTATTTTTCGAATAAATCATCATATAATGATGTTGACATTATCAGCTATAGCTATTGTTGACAATACTCATGTTAAATGAAATAGACCAATGAGTTTCTTTACCAAGTAACAACATGTTTCTTTTCTTGATAGGCCAGTAAGCATTTTTACTAATTCACAATGCGATATGCTAGTTTCTTTATTTATTAAGTAATTTATAGAATGATAGGTAAGCAAGCTTGATCATTTTGTTACAAGATTGATTTGATTATTTTGTTGCAAACTCTTCCTTTGAGTTCTTATTATTAAACGATTCCATGTATAAGTATAATTCCATTCATTTGTATTGTTAAACTTATGCTTATACNTTACTTTAATTGAGCATTCATTAATCACTCATTAGCTTTAAAACAATAAATGCATGTAAACTCAAATAACGGTACATAGAGTTTAACTTGGAAACCCTTGGGGGAGAAAACCACAAAAACTTATATTTATAAATGTTTGTAGGAACCAACATACTATTACAAATATTGTAGGAACCAACCTATTGGAGACACCAATATCCTCAACTAAGCACCAATTCAACAAGATATTGTGTAGGAACCAACCTACTGGAGACACCAATCTCCTCAGCTGAGAACCAACTTAGAAAGATATTGTGTAGGCACCAAACTACTGGAGACACCAATCTCCTTAGATGAGAACCAACTCAATAAGACCTGTATAGACACCAATGTAATATATTCATGCACATAGTACTTCTGGCATCACTTGCATGGTTCATACTTCATGCATTTAACATCATCATACCCTTAACTTTAATGTTCCAACACCTCTCCTTTCTTCACACCCCATACATAGCTTAAAACCCTAGTCAGATTTAGCCTTCATGCCCTAGAGAACCGCATAACATCATTCCCATAATATAATTCTAAACTACAACATTACAACCTCAAAACAATGCACTTTGTAGTTGTTGGCGCGAAGTGGGAAGACCCGTCGTTCAACATTAATTCAACAACAAAACCCTAAAGATACCGACCCTTTCAGTATCACCCACAAATAGTGTTGGCTTGTTATATTATTTGCAGTGAAAGTTTAGTCGAGGTGAATCGAATGATGGTCGAAGTCGAGGTGGATCGACAACAAGTCAAAGGTTGAGGTGAGTCAACCAGGTAAAGTCAAAGTCGAAGGTTGAGGTAGTTCGACATGGTAAAGGAATCGATAGCAAGTCGAAGAGTTCAACCAACAAGAGGTCGATAGGTGTACATGTGGTGACCGACTAAAGACTGAATGAAGGCCGACTGGTAGTTGACTAGTAATACAACTTGGATTTGACTGTAACAGAATCCTGAGATTTACGGGATTTGTAGCCAATGATCTGCATGGATCTGTTACCGTTTTTGGGCACCAAGTATTTAGGTTTTTTCCTGTTGTAAAGCCTTTAAAGAGGCATGTTGTAATGTCGTAAAGGTTAATATGAAAATATGAATAATGAATGAATCATAGGTTTATGTTCATGTACATGTAAGTTGGATTGGATACAGGGATTTTCTTGTGCAGGTAAGAGGGTATGATGTCGATTGTGTCTTAGGTGTGGACCAAGGTTAGACATGTAACCTTTTATTCATATTGAATAAGACAACAAGAGATTAGAATGCATAAGGAATGTTGGTTTTGCCAGTTTGGGTTTCCAGGGTAAAATCTATGTGTACTGTGTGATTGCTTTGTCATTTATGTTCTTGATTAAATTCTTCTTCTCCTATGCTAGGTTTAGTGTGGAAGAGTTTCTCATTTTCTTATAAGTGGTATCAGAGCTGTGTTATTTGTTGACGAGTGTATCAGATCTTGATTTACCAATATTGAATCTAAGAAATAAACCCTAGGCACAGTAATATTTGTAAGTCATAAATTGTGTTAAAGATCATGGTAAAGAATGGCGATCAGTTCAAGAATAGAGATAGGAAAATTCAATGGCCAGAATTTGTAGCCTTGGAAGATTAAAATGGAACATCTTCTTGTAGATCAAGAACAATGGAAAACAGTATGTCCAGGTACCCAGGTGACAGGAATGTCGATGAAAGAATGGGAGAAACTCGAAAGAAGAGAAATAAGTATGATTCGGCTTTGTCTTGCAGATTCAGTACTATTGAATGTATCAGGTGAAGATTTGGACAAGAAACTATGGGACAAGCTGGGAAGCTTATACGAGTTGAAATATCTAGTAAATAAGTTGTTTCTAAAAAAGAAATGGTATCTTCTGAGAATGAGTGATGGCAATTTAGTGACTGAGCATTTAAATGCATTTAATACCATTTTAAGCTAGTTATCGTTTGTGGATATTAAAATCACTAAGGAGGAGAAGTGTATAATCCTATTATATTCTTTTCCAGATTCATGGGATAGCTTAGTCATGGCTATAGGGAGTATTACAACCACACTAGCACTAGAAGACATGGTTGTTTCTTTGTTTTTAGAAGAAATGAGAAGAAAGAACATGGAAGGATTGACCAAAGGAGCTTTGGTGGTGAGAGGTAGATCGGTTGAAAGAGAGAAAGGAAAATTATTCAATATAAAGTCTAATTCGAAGGGTAGATCAAAATCGCCAATTCAATTGACAAGAAGATGTTGGAAATGTCGTAAAGCTGGGAATTACAAAAAAGGTTGTAAGTTGAGGGTGATGTAAGTTAGTACGATATCTGATGAGAAGCAATCGATTAAGAGAAAGGCACCCTAGATAAGGGAGGTGATGTGTACCTGGCATCGATCAGTACACAGTCGAATCAAGGTGTTTGGTTGATCAACGAAGGAGAATCCTATCATATGAAACCACATAGAGAATGGTTTTGCAAGTATGAACGATATGATGGAGGTGATTTGTTATTGGGGGATGAATCAAAAACCAAAATTGTCGGACGAGGAAGAGTTCGACTGAAATTGCAGGATGAGAGGAAACAAACACTTCCAGGTGTGCTACACATTCCATGTTTGGAAATAAATATGATATCTGTCAGCAAGATGAGTGATGTTGGGGTACACACACTGTTTCAGAAGGATTCGTGCAAGATGGTCAGAGGTGTGATGGTATTAATGAAAGGAGTTTGGATTGGAACCCTATACAAGTTATTAGGGAATGTCAACTTTTCTGAATGAATCAACATAGTTTCTCTTGAAGTCAACTCAAATTCAACTCAACTTGACCCAACTTGGGCTGAGTCAGTACAAACCGACTCAAAAAGACATGATAAAACTGACCCAACCAGGCTATCACACGAGAGGATGGGACACATTGGAGAAAAAGGACTTCAAGAAATGCACAAAAAAGGTATGGTCGAAGGGTTTCCTGAATGTGGTTTAGAGGTAAACTTTTGTGAACATTTCATATATGGAAAACAAAGTTGGGTGAGGTTCCCATCTGGAGTGACAAGAGAAAATGGGATTCTAGAACTGGTTCATAGTGTTGTGTTTGTCCCGGTTATAGTGCCTTCACTCGGTGGATCCTTGTATTATGTCTCCTTCATAAATTATTTTTCCAGGAATACATGGAAATATTTCCTAAGGAAGAAATTAGAGGTTTTTGAGAAATTTAAAGAGTTTAAAGCTCTTGTAGAAAACCAGATAGATAAGAAGATTAAGGTGTTGATAACTAACAATGGTGGTGAATTATGTGGAAAATAATTTGATCAGTTATGTAATAAATGTAGCATAGCACACCAAAATACCACACCATATACCCCACAATAAATGGCTTTTCTAAGAGAATGAATAGAATGTTGATGGATAAGGAAAGGATCATGGTGAGTGGTGCTAGGCTCACACAAGAATTATGGGCGGAGGCTATCAACACTATAAGATATCTGGTGAATATGTCTCCTTCGTTGGTGCTATTCGACATGAATCCACATGAGGTATGGTCGGGTAAGAATCCTTTGGTTTCACATCTCAAAGTATTTGGTTGTGATGCATTCGTGCATGTTCCCAAAGAAAAGAGGAGAAAGCTGGAAAATAAGGCAGTCAAATGTATTTTCATTGGATATAAAGAAGGAATGAAATGATATAAACTCTAGGATCTTGCATCAATGAGAACAATGTATAGTTGAGATGTGGTTTTCATAGAATTTAGAGGTAAGTCTGAGCCTGAATAATTTGTTCAAACCGAGAATAATCCTGAGATGGAGCGGTTTGAATTGAGGAATGAAGAAGAAGATTCAGATGATTCAACTAAATTTGAGGAAGAGGTGGAACAACATACTTCGGTGGTATGGAGTTAAGAAAGAATAAGAAAACCATTCGAAAGGTATAGTTCTCCCAAATTCGACTCCATATTCGTGCTAACTGCCATCGATGATGAGCCCAAGTCGATCGGTGAGGCAGACGACTCAATAGTGGGTAAAATATGGAAGGATGCCATGGTCGAAGAGATGGAATACTTGCACAATAATGAAACATGGAATTTATTCAAGTTACCTAGTGGAAGAAATCCCTTCAGTATAAAATGGGTACTCAAGAAGAAGATGAATTTTGCAGGACAAGTAGAGAAGTTCAAAGATCCACTGGTAGCGAAAGGTTATTCCCAAGTCGAGGGAGTCGACTTCACTGAGATTTTTTCCCCTGTTGCAAAACTAACTTCTATTAGAGTACTAATGTCTCTAGCTACAACATTCGATCTAGAAATAGAACATATGGATGTGAATACAACGTTCCTACATGGGGACTTGGAAGAAGAAATCTACATGTTGTAGTAAAGGGAAAGAAAGAGTTGGTGTGCAAACTGAGAAGATCCCTCTATAGTCTAAAGAAATCGCCAAGGATGTGGTACCACAATTTTGACACATACATCCTTAGTTTGGGATTTGTGAGAAGCAAAGATGATCACTGCATATATTCCAAGGAAGAAGGTGGGTGTTTCATATATGTAGCTTTGTATGTTGATGACATGTTGCTGATTGGAAACAACATGGACACAATAAAGGAGGTGAAGAAGAAACTATCCTCCAAGTTCAACATGAAGGATCTCGGTGCAACTAACTTCATTATGAGAATGGATATTAAGAGATATCGAGCCACTAGAAATATTTGGTTGAATCATATGAATTATATTGACATAGTTATGAAATGCTTCAACATGCTGGATTGCAAACCAGTGAAGGTGCCAATTCCTATGGGAGCAAGGCTAACTATTGAACAATCTCCAAAGACACATGAAGACATAAAGGACATGGCATGTGTTCCCTATGCAAGTGCTATTGGTAGTCTAATATATGAGATGGTCTGCACTTGATCAGACATTTCCCATGCAGTGAGAGTGTTGAGTAGGTACATGTCGAGACTCGACACCTGGAAAGGAGCACTAGGCTACTGTGAAGAGAGTATTCAAGTATTTTTTTGGCACAAAGGACTATGCTATATACTACCAAGGAATACCTAGAGTTGACAGTGGTAAATTAAATGTATATGGCTTTGTCGATGCCAATTGGGCTAGAGATCTGGATCGACAGAGGTCGACCAACGAATATGTCTTCAAGATGTTCGATGGAGCAACAAGATGGATGAGTAAGAGACATGCGGTTGTAGTTGTTGTAATAGATATTAAATTTGACTATGTTGCCCAAAGTACAAATCGGTTCTCATTTATTCACATTAACAAGGGGCTGCTGGCGCTTGGGAATGTCATCAGTACATTGGGAGCTGATCAATAAATAAGGTTTTGGCGAAGGAGTGACAACAATAGGCATGTAAATACTCCACTCCTCTGGCTATTTGAAGCATGATATCTATTGCACTTGGCAGTGAAAATGGAATTCTCTTGCAAGGAGAAGAATTCTTGTTGATGAAGCTACGAAGATCCTTAGTCATCAATTCCGTGACTAGACAACACTCATTTCTACCTTTATCTACAAACGAGCTTATTGCCTGTAGAAGATTTGGATGCAAAAGCTTAAACATTGCAGATACCTCTTCAACAAACATTTCGACATTGAGTCAAATTCAGAGGAGCAAGGGAACTTTCAGGAGACTTTCGTAAAGCAATTTCAGAGCTATTTTACACCACTTTTGTACATTGGATTTATCCTCACTGCTTTTTCATTCATCCCTCACGACCAAAAGCAGATTAGTTTTCAGGAATTCAAAAATAAACTACTGGAACCTGGGCTTGTGGATCATATTGTGGTTTCAAACAAATCTGTAGCTAAAGTTTATGTTCGAAATTCACCCAATAATTCTACTCAAAGTGAAAGTAGTAATGGAGAGATACATGTCAGACGGACCTCCTCTGTGGGTGGCATCCAACATAAGTATTCTTTTAATATTGGCAGTGTTGAATCCTTTGAGCAGAAGTTGGAAGATTGCTCAAGAAGCGTTGGGTATTGATCCTCGTGATTATGTTCCTGTAACATATGTTTCAGAAACGATCTGGTACCAAGAGCTGTTGATATTTTCACCTACATTATTGATCTTTGGGTCCCTTATTTATCTTGATTGATGAGATTGATGCAATTGGTCGGGCAAGAGGCCGTGGAGGGTTAGCAGGAGCAAATGATGAAAGTGAAATGTTTTCACGACCTGGAAAACTAAGTGGTCATTTTCCTAAGCATTATGCTAATGAACCGGCAGCAAGATTTACCAATGGAGGGGCCTATCCTCCAGACCTCAGCCTGATTGCAAAAGCACGCCATATGTTGGTAATTGATGCAGTCTTGTCAATCATCTGACATGATGCAATTCATCAATCTATTTGCAGTTTTCTGTTTTCTGTCTGTTTGTATTCAGATATAGATTGTCTNGTATTCAGATACTAAATAATGCATGCAAAATGCATGAGTAGTTTTCTAAAATCAATTGTTGTAAGCGTTCAATCAGGAGCAGCTAATTGTTTGCTCTATGAGGCTATGTATTGTTATAAATATCAAGGTTGATCACAGTGAACGCAACATTTTTGTGCACTTACAATTCTTTCTTCTTTATATGATATTGCGATTTAATCATTTAGTATTTCGTATATTGTTATGCTATTTTATTGAATGATTATCTAGTTTATAGATAGGCCTGCATAGATCCTTCATTTGGTATCAGAGCTGGTTATTGTTTTAGGGTAATCATGTCAAACTCTAATTCATTGCCCATTCCAGAATTTAATGGNCAATTGTTGTAAGCGTTCAATCAGGAGCAGCTAATTGTTTGCTCTATGAGGCTATGTATTGTTATAAATATCAAGGTTGATCACAGTGAACGCAACATTTTTGTGCACTTACAATTCTTTCTTCTTTATATGATATTGTGATTTAATCATTTAGTATTTCGTATATTGTTATGCTATTTTATTGAATGATTATCTAGTTTATAGATAGGCCTGCATAGATCCTTCACCATAATGATCAGAACTATGTATTTTCCTTGCTCACTGGATACCGTGATCCACCGACTGGAGTTTCGGTTTGAGAGGGTAGACTTAAATATGGACTTTCACTTTTGCAAAGATTGGGTGTTGAAAGTCATGCCTTATCAGAATTAGTAGCTACGTAGCCTCGCTTGCTCGCTGCTTCAGAGGAGAAAGTTATTGAATCATTTAAACAGGCCGAGGGTTTCGGTTTTAAGATGGGAACGAAGAGCTTTGCAAATGTTTTACGTGCGATTTTTGGAGCAAGGAAGGAAAACATCGATCAAATACTGCAGTGTTTGATCAGTTTAGGGTTCTCTGGAAAGCAAAATTTTGGATATATTGATGAAGAGGCTGACGACGCTGGGGCTTTCCGAGGAAAAGATGAAGCGTAGCGTGGACTTTCTGGTCAAAACTGTGGGCTTTTCATTGGCCGATTCTGTTAAGAATCCATTTACGTTTGCATGCAACTTGGATATGAGGATAAGACCTCGGTATGGAGTAATGGAGACATCGAGGTCTATGCGAGTGCAGGTGTCGAAAAGAGAGATGAGTTTTCCGAATATTGTTAACCTTAAACAAAAATGTTTCTTGAAAAATATGTTGATTCGAATGCTGAATCTTCGTTTTTGCGGGATATTTACCAGAGGGCAAACTGGAAAGTTGATAATTGACAAGTGGACATGCAATGAATGTGATTCAGTCAAAGAGATTCATGAAACGATGGAAGTGCCACAAATGAAATCATTGCAGTCTGCATAAGATGGCGGAGAGAATTGGAGCATTGGGCAACGATAATGATTTCATTCGGGACGTGAACCGTTCTGGCCAAATTGCATTGTGGCGTTCTAATTAAAAATGGCCGTGGTTATCTGAAAGCATTGGAGCCACCTCCTCCAGGTCTCCCCAGGTGTCAAAACACCTGGCAGACAGAATCCGTGTAGACTAGGAACGCATCATCTGTCTAAAAATAGACAATGTTCAGTAAAACAGCCGCCACCAGGCTCGCATACTCGGCCTTCGTCTGGTCCACCGTCGTCATCCTCAAAGGCTTCGCAACAACTCTAGAAATGATAGAATTCTGGTTCGTGACCATATGGTCGTTGACGGAAGGCACTCGCATCTTCAGACAAAAACGTGAGTTCGAGTGGTGAAGTAATGCCTAGTCGAAGGTTAAATCGGTTCCTCCTACCGGGAAGCCGTCCATAGTTGCAATAGTAGTTGGAATAGTGAGCAGGGTGCTCTTCTTACTGCAATTTTTGTCAGTTATCACATGCGTCTTTTTGTCTCTGTATTTCTATATGTGCTTTAGAAGACCTTCTTGAACTTCAGCAAAAAACTATTTGATCTCGAAGGGACCACGGAGATCCGAGTGCGTTGGATCAGGAACCGTCGGAGAGTAGGATTTGTAAGCCTCTACACAGAGTGGAGAGCATGGTTGAAGTTTGGTGCCAGAGCAGAAAAAACCCCAAGGAATCGGGCCAAT
>SNQJ01S0022915.1:82751-99453 GCA_010110895.2 Picea sitchensis | reverse complement strand
TGAGAATATTCTCTTTCTGCATTGGAGATCCCGCGCATGTTTGTGGTTCGATTTGGCATTCGATATTTTATAAAAGATTGGTATTTGCTTCCAAAGAGTTCGTAGAGGTGCCAATAAAATCGTTCAAAACCTAAAGAATGGGATCACATTAAAATCGTAGAAGCGCCATCCTGTATCACCCTCGAAATACTCGGTCGAGGTATCGCCAGTGTCACTCCCAAAGCCAAGGAGTGGCTACAGTCTCATGGACGTGGAAGTGTTGCTTAAAGGTAGCCTATCTACTTGGATGACCAATACGTGGAGTGATTTTGGAACCATTGCAAGCTATGTAGATTGGCATACAAGGACAGGGATTGCAGCTGAAGCACTTATTTATGGGGAGGCAGAAGGTGGTGAAAGTGATGAGAATTTATTCAAGGTTGTTGTTTCTCTTCTTCGACCTCCATGGTCTCTTTCGCAAATGTCAAACCAGGCACACTGGGCTGTTCAGCAATCGTATATTCTACTTAAGGACCACAAAAATGTGCATAGAGATGCCGTTAAAGATTTAGAAAAGAGCAGTAGCCTTGGTTTTATCATAAGAAAAATTGAAGAGGCCATGATTGTTGCTCAATAGGAAGATAATGTATACATTTTAAGACTACACCTGATTTTTAATAACATAGTCGTTGTAAGTCTTAAATGGATGCCATCAACAGAATTGCTATCTATTTTCCATTTAGAAGTCTAAGAGAGGCACTGTGTCCGCATGCTGTATTATTCTTGTTTGTAAAACTAATAGAGATTTGTCCTGGAGTGAGAGAGGAAAGAAGAGGGAAATGAAGGACAGTCCACCTGGAGTGATCAGTCTTAGGCATTGGTGGGAAACCTTCGCAGATGTTTGGAGGTTTCAAAACAAAATCAAACGCAAAAATTTATCCCATCTGAAAGTACTCCACTTAGTAACGGTTCAGAGCAGTTGGCGGTCACGAACCATGAAGACGAACCATTTCAGATTCCTAGAACACTAAGAGTTTCATTTTTCTTTTAAAAGACTAATGTATGTAAAAGGAGGCAAGGGGGGGGTGGGGGGTGCGTGAGCGCAACACTGAAGAAACTTCTTTCGAAGAGAGTTTCATTGTAATGACTAAGTTTTTGTAAACTAGACTAGAGTAATAAAGATGATTTTTGCTTGCGACTGTGAGATTCATCACAGTCGATTTCTTTTAGCATGTTTTTCTTCTTTTCAGCTGTGTTAAATCTGTTTGGACTGCATTTATGTGTTCTTTACTCGTAGTTGATATTGTCTTTACCATAGCTTTATGTCTTCCTTAATCCATCGTGACTGCATTACATTTTGTTTTCTTCTAACTGATGGGCTTCGTTATACTTTAGTACGACCACTACTATAACGAAATGATTTGGGTTTTCTGTAATTGTTTATTGCCTTTCCTTTGCACCAGCTATCAGCTGTGTAAGACCAATCTGCATTTTCAGAACTCTGCATATATCCTTTGCTACGTTGGCCTTTCCTCTTTCTTTCCGCTACCGCGTCATGATTAATCAAAACGCTGAAAGATAGACCTACTTTGCCTCACTTTCTGCAAGTTATTTAATCTTTGCTATTATCTCTTTTCTT
Organism: Picea sitchensis; assembly: GCA_010110895.2. Lineage (NCBI taxonomy): Eukaryota > Viridiplantae > Streptophyta > Pinopsida > Pinales > Pinaceae > Picea > Picea sitchensis. The sequence goes on along the minus strand of SNQJ01S0022915.1, from coordinate 97,835 downwards.
CAGTTTTCATTTGACTCCATGCCCAATGGACCTTTTCCCTGGTTTAACCCTCAAACCCCACAAATCCAAGACCATCTTTTACCCATAAATCTACCCATCTTTTTCACGCTACTTAAATTCCTATTGTGACATTGTTCGAGAGATCCCTCTCGGGTTGGAAGGGGCAGCTCCCAATCCAAAGTGGTTCAAGGTTGCCTCGGGATTGATTTGTTGCAGCCCATTTCAGTTCTGAGTGTCAACAATAGCCTTGTCTACAATAGAAGATGAATACATGGTGGCTACTCATGGAAGCAAAGAAGTGGTATGGATGCAAAGGTTGTGTTCAGGAATCGCGTTTGAGCAGAGAGTTATGAAGGTAAGTTGCAACAGTCAAAGCACAATATTTTTGGCAAAGAACCATGCTTATCATTCGAAGACTAAGAACATTGATTTACAATACCATTTCATAATAGATATGGTGGAAATTAATAAGGTTCTACTAGAGAAGTAAACACGTTGGAAAACATAACAGACTCATTGACCAAGTATGTAAGTGTTGTGAAGTTCTCTTGGTGTAGAGAGTCAATGGGCATTGTTGCCCTGGGTATGTGAACGAAATATCAGGAATCTCCTATTTCAGCAAAGAAGAAAACAAGTGGAAGAATGTTGGGTTTTTATATTCTTTGCTGTGAAAGTCTAGTCAAGGAAAATCAACTAACGGTCGAAGTTGAGGTGGATTGACAACATGTCAAAGGTCAAGGTGAGTCGACCAGGTAAATTCAAAGTTAAAGGTCGAGGCAGTTCGACATGGTAAAGGCATTGATAACAAGTCAAAGAGGTCAACCAATAAGAGGTCGACATGTAGACGTGTGGCGATCGATTGAATGTTGAATGAAGGTTGATTGGTATTCGACTGGTAATACGATTTGGAGTCGACTGTAACAAAATCCTGAGATTTTTGGGATTTGTAGCCAATGATTTGCATGGATCTGTAACTATTTTTGGGCACCAAGTATTTAGGGCTTTTCCTGTTGTAAATCCTATAAAGAGGCATTTTGTAAGGCCATAAAGGATAATATGCAAATATGAATAATGAATTAATCATAGGTTGTTGGTCATGTAGATGTAATCTAGATTGGCTACAGGGTTGTTCTTGTGCATGAAAGAGGTTATGATGTTGATTGTGTCTTATGTGTGGACTAAGGTTAGACATGTAACCTTTTATTCAGATTGTATAATACAAAAAGAGAGAAAAACTCTAAAGGAATGTTGGTTTTCCTGGTTTGGGTTTCCAGGGTAAAATCTCTGTGTAATGTGTGATTGCTTTATCATTTACATTCTCGATTAAATTCTTCTTCTCCTTTGCTAGGTTTAGTGTGGAAGTGTTTCTCATTTTCTGACAAGTAGGTGAAGTCTCACCTGAGGTAACTATGGGGATTGTAGGAACTAGGCTTTTGCAGTTATGAAGGAAATGGATACCTTTCTAACATTCATTTTGACTTAGCATTCATTCAACATGCCATATGCACTGTGCACAAAATCATAATAGCATAATAATGTATGAAAGATTCATCCTACTTAACCATTCAACATGTGCATGAAACCATTATATCAATTAAAGGATCCATAACCATTAAACATATATCATATGTACAAATTAAATAGAGTAAACAAACACATCAAAACATAATAATTTAACATGGTTCACCCCAACTGGGCTACGTCCACAATGACCAAATTCTTATATTATTCATTCATAATCTTCATTACATCACTGCATACTATGCTCATACAATAATCTTTAGTTAAACCCAAACCTGACCATGTTATTCTTTGCTTTAGTGAAAACTATCTACCCGATACAAGCCTCAAACATATCAAAAACTCGATAAAATACTTACACTCAATCCATACTAACCCCTTAACTATCCATACCCTTTACATATTTGTAGTTTACATTAGGGATTATCCCATTAAAAAATGTCCCAAAACTTCTAACTAATTTCCTCTTGTGCGCTGACCAACTGCTTTTCCTTCTTCTGTGCGCTCTTCTCCTAACCAACTTATTGCACAATTTTATCCTATGTGATTCCCAAAATTGGTCCAAAATGTCTTTCTCCAACATGCCCCCAACATTCACCTATGGCTCATCCCGAGCCACTTCATGCCTTCTTCCAGGTCAACTTGAACTTATGAAATGTTTCCCTTGTAGTTGTGACCTTTTCCCTTACTTGTGTTTCTTGCTACACAATTTCCTCGACCGTCTCTACAGTAATATGGGTCTTCAATTTTTATTCACTTTCTTGCACTACCTTATTGACCATGCCCTACGTAGTTGCAAGTTCTTTTTTCACCTTGTACGCTTTCCCTTGCAATGTTTCTATATTTTTTACATTAGCCTACTGATCTGCCCTCATCTAGTTCATCTCTGAGTATAATTTTCTATCCTTTGCTATTGTTTCCATCTTTCCTACTAGTGGTAATGTGCTCATCAGTTCCTTAAACTTTTGTGCCTTGTCTTGCACAACCTGTAGATTTTTCTCTATTTCCTTTAGTTCCACATCTTTCGTTAGCTGAGTCTATACCCCCATGCTTTCTTCGTACATCTTGGCACACTCTTCTTCCAGAATTATGATGTTCTCCACAGTTGTTTTCGCTTTATTGATCCCTTTCCTATGGTGGAGTGCTTGGTGTTGCATGCTTCCAAATCTACTATCCGTGCGTGGAAGCCCTGAATGGATTCGCTAATCCTTGTGACCCATTCTTCTAACAGGGAGTCTATCTCCATAAGCACTTCTAGAATATTACAATAGACCCCTTGTACCACTTGTTTCAATATTTATGCCCTCTATGTGGCCTCATCTTTCTCTAACATGAGTTTATCATATTCTTCCTATAGTGCATACTTATCTGCAACTACCTTAGTCGAATCCATTGACATTGACACTGTGTGCAATTGAATTTCTTGTGTGACAATTGTCTACAAAATATGTAATACTTATATGGGAAACTGAGATAACACCAAGTCGATATGACTAATTGCCTTTGCATGCTCCTACAACTCTTCCATAGGGAACTCTAAAGCTACTGTTGTTATTTTCATCACCTAACGCTCTCCTGATGTTGTATATGGGTGGGATGTCATCGGTTGTGCCTCTGTCGTATTCATTGTACTCTCCATCTATTCTTGTTTGCCTGGCACTATCTTATTTGTCTCTAAAAATTTTCGCAGTGTGACAATCTATGATTGCATGTCCAAGTGCATTTGTTCTTGCTTCTGTGTCATTTGCTCAAAATTGTCATCAATAACCTCCTTAACTTGATCCATGATATTTTCTAAGTCACGCTTGGTTAACGCCTATATGGCGATTCCCTTCACAAATTTACTCTTCTTGCATTGTTGGATTGATTTCCCCTTGTCTGTGTTTTTTCCTCTTATCTCACGGGAATGGTACAATCTTTTGTGTGTCATCTGTGCCATTTCCTTATTGTCCCTGTCTTTCTTCTTCTTCATCGTCTCCTACTTATTCTACTTCTGGGTTTTTTTTTATCTTTGGCTACTTTGTTTTTGTTGGTGGGATCTTCCACTGAGCATCCCAATCCTCCATGGCATGTTCCATTTATTCTTTATGCATCCTTATCTTGTGATCAACCATTCCTGAGTTAGGTCCTTCTTCTCTTGAATGTACATATGATGGTGACCCGCCTTAAAATGTGTAATTGCCTTGTATGCTTCTACCACCTGCGGTAATATGTGTGGTGTATCTTGAATGCATTGTCAAATTATCTCCTTATAGATGTAAAAAAAATGTTATTATCCAACTATTTGTCCTTGCACACGGTATGCCACAGGTTAGAGTATCTTGTTGCCAAACATGGTTTGTTCATCGCTGACAAAAACTGTGTGTCTTCTGACTCCCTCCAAGCCACTAATATTATCCATATTAACAACCATTCATAATGGAACTATGTTTCGTTGTCTTGAGCTTCCCTGCAATCTATTAAGAATTGGTTGACTAAGAATGTTGCCTAATTCATCTGTACATCTTCTACACACTTCTTCGTTGCTTCTGTCACACCTACTGGCACTTGATCCTTGTGACACTTCCTCAACAATTTGCAAGCCAACACTTGTATTGTAAACCTTACATAGTGAACATTGATACTTGTGATATCTAAACCACATGCTTCTATATGCATATCAAACTTATCTTTCATCCCCTCCAACAACACTTTCTTGTTCGACTTATCTGTAAATAGTGGTAATGGGTCCTCCTCTACTGTTGACAATTCTGTTATCTGTGCAATAAACTCTGTGTCAATCAACACCGTCCTGTCCAACCATATAAATCCTCAATGGACATAAATTAATAGCATTTTGACGTAGACATTGATTTTGATGCTCCTACCAAAGTGTGGGATATTTAACAAGTTCATAATCCCTGATTCCACCAACCTTACTACCCAAGGCTTTGGCTTAACCCTAATAAATGATGTCTCTGGGAAAATGAATGCGTTCAGATATTTCCTCAGTGCTAACTCAAGGAAATTATTCTCATCTAATAGGTCATGATCTGCAAACTTCAAATTTGATATTGCGCCTAACATATCTCCTTCAACAATTACACCTGGTGGAATTTTTGGTTCCATGAGCTCATACTTCACTTCCTTTTTTAACTTGATTGACTTCATTGTCGACTTTCTAGGAGGTATATAATCCTTTGTAAAATTGGCCAAACTTGGCACTGACGCAAATGCCCATGGGGTTTCTTCATGTACTGCTGCTACTGGTGGCTTAGTGCAATTTTTTTGTGTCCCTGATGTTGATTTCATTGTTTCCTTGTGTGGCACCATAGTTCAATGCAACACAATTTTCTCAGCAACTAAGTCCTTCGACTCTATCTGCATTCACTCAACTCTTTTCTCTTGCTGCTCTCTATAAAAACTCAAATTACAATAAGTTCTTTCTGTCAACCCCTCAACTGATTTTGTCACCCATTTCCAACTGTTATCTTCTTCTTTGTGCCCAAACCTGTTGTCCAATACAACTATAATCACATTCAATTCTTTCCATACTATACAATAACTTCAAATTATTCCACAGATCATGGTCTAGATCTTGCCAGTCTGTCACGATCTCGTCATTGTTTTACATTTATGACTGCGCGTCTCCCCTACTTTTCCGTCATGATCACTCTTTAATGCTTGTCCTCTCAAGTTTGATATTCAATGCCCTCAAACTTCATCTGTGCGTATCTCCAACCTTGCTTTCTTTCTACATAATCTCCTTTCTATGCAGTGCACCTTCCTCTTTCTTGTATGTGACATTTTTTTTTTCATCCTTTCTTGCTTCTTTGAACAATGTGTGATTCAAAACTTCGCAACCTATTACCTTTACAACTTCGTCTACTTTTCTCCTCTTCCTTCTTTCTTTTTCCCTTTTTTCTCCTTTTCTTGTTTTTCTCTTTTTCTCTCTATAATACACTATAGTACATGTACTATGGTACACATTCTACACAGTTCAGGCCAGTGCACAAAATCTCAATTGTCCCTATACAGTTTCATCCGACTTCCATTCACCATTACTTCCACAATTTCTCCATTCAGTTTCTCCAACTAAGTAGCACTTGCTTTTGTCACATATCTGATCACATATGGGCCCAACCAATGCATCTAAAACTTTCCAGGGTGGCTGCAAAAACTTGTCGTCATAGAGTATAGCCAAGTCTCTCATTTGAAATTTATTTTTCTTGATGTGTCTGTCATACCATGCTTTCTCACGTGCTTTTTGAACTTGTTGATGAAAACCTATGACAAAGCAGTCATCCTTTAGTTCTATTAGCTATGATGGTCTTCTTTCTACTGCGTCAGAATCCATAAACTTTGTCAACGTGACAATTCATAGACTTAGTACAATAAATTCCATAGGAATGACTGTTTCCTGACCATACACTAATCTGAAAGGTTTCTATCCTGTCAACTTCTTACTTGTAGTCCTGTATGCCCAAAGAACTACTAGAATCCTCAAGTCCCAGTCATCTAGTCTTACATTAAAATCTTCATCAATGCATGTTCTAGGATCTTATTGAATGATTTTTTTGTTCCATTTTCCTAAGGATGATATGGTGTGGTCTTCTGATGATGAATCTGGAATTCCTTGGTCAATGTAGGAATCATCTTATTCAAAAAGTAAGTCCCTTGATTACTCATCAGAATTATTGGACATTCGAACCTTGTCACAACGTTCTCGAACAAAAACGACACAATAGTCTTCGCGCTGTAATCTATGATAGGTTCTACTTCAGTCCATTTGGTCAAGTAATCTATCGTAGTAATGATGTACCTTGATCCTGACCTCTTCGTTGGTGGATTGATCGGTCAAACAAAATCAAATGCCCACTTGTCAAATGCTTTTAATGTCACTTGTGGTACTAAGGGAATCTCATCTTTCCTGGAAGGCTTCCCAATTCTCTAACATAAATCATAGGTCTGAAATAATTCCTTAGCATCCTTATGTAGGGTAGGTGTTGAACCTTGTAACTTTTTCATTCCTTTTTATTATTTTGCACTTGTATTTTCCCTAGGTATGTTTCCCTCCATTAATTTTCATTACCATATCTTACCTCCATGACTTATACCTTTTACATACTTAGTTTGTTTTTCATTTGTGGGTTGGTGGACTCGCGAAATCAAAACATATCACTTTTCTCATTCGACCTCTTCCCAACACTTAGTTTATTTTTCATTTCATGGACTCGCAGACTCACAGACTCATATTTTTATTTCTTTGTATCTCTCGTCCTCACAAGTCCATCCAACAAGCATCCATACTTAACCATTTTTTCTATCACGTCAGACTCGTGGATTCTCGCACTCACATTCTCATTTGAAATCTCCCACTTCGCCACCCTACCATGACGTGTCCTTCCTCTTCACAATTCTCAAATCACATTAAATCTTGTCATCTTACCCTTACACCATTAAATCTTGTCATATTAGTCTCTTTTGTTTCTATTTTATTTGGCTAGTTGACTCATACATAATATACCCATTATTGTATCATATATTCCACGTCGACTACCTAATACTCAAATTGACCCATTTCTGGTGAGTCTCATTTTTACAGCTAGTCAAAGTTCCACGTGTTCTCTTTTTTATTTTTTTTAAACTAATGATTTGAGTCATCTTAAAATTGGACAAAAATACCAAGGGTAATGTTCCATGGGAAAAGAAGGGTGGTAGGTGCAAGGGGGAGTATCCATGATCCCAAAGGAAGAAAGGTATTGTATTACGCTTGGGGCTTGGAAATATCTCAAACAATCTTACAGAGGCCTATTCATTATGGTGGGGTCTCGTCATTTCTAAGGAATAAGGTATCATAACTATGATAGTGCTCATATATTCAATGCTAGTTTTTAGAGCAGTGAGGGATCAAGCCAATCTGGGGGGAGAAAATTGAGTTCACTCATATGTAACATCAAGACAATCATTCCATACTTAAACAAAATATCATTTTATCACATTAAAAGGGAGCTTAATGGTGATGTGGATTATCGGGCCAAGGTCACTTCATCCCTTGATCCTGGTTTCTTAATAAATAAGGAGTTCCAAGTTTTACCCCAATTTCTTAATTAATTAAATGGCACCCAAATCAATACAAATTTATGTAGGAAAGTCACTTTGACAACATAAAAAATTATGTAGACATTCATTTGCATGCCAAACTTTTAAAACAATAGTAGTTAAAGACATCAATTGATTCATCAGGGCATCTCTTGCTGACAATCTTACTAAATTTATTTAAAATTTGATTCATTGGGGCATCTCCTACCAACAATCTTACTGAATTTAATTAAAAAATGAAATGGGTAGAATTTAATATGATATCATTGTGAGATAAAACAAATATAACGACACAGGGACTATCAAACCATGGACTTCTGATAACCAAATGAAATAGGCACTATTGAACCAAGGAAATTTGGAAACCAAATGATGCAAGGACTATTGATTCAGGTAATTTTGATAATCAAACGTTATAGGGACTATCAAACCAATGACTTCTGACAATCTTTCTAAAATGTGTAAAATTTGATATGTGATTACTATGAAAGTGTTGGGTATTTGTTATATTCTTTGAAAAATTGATCCCATGTATTGTATACTAATATGGGAGAAGNAGGGGGTTCAAGGGCGGTATCCCATGATTTATTTTTGGTGGTATTTTGCATCCGTTTTTGGAATTTTTTCTCGTCTCTTGTTGGCAGTGTTTCGGCTCATAGTTTTCGTTAATGGTTTTCTAATTTTGGTTAAGGAATTAGGATTTTTACTAATTCGGGTCAATGGATTAGGGTTTTCAATGCTGTGAGATCTTATATGTATTGTATTGTAAACAAATAAGACATGATGAATAGAATATTAGAGGTGCGACTCTAAACAAGTTGTTGGTTTTCCCGTTTTGGGTTTCTAGGGTAAAATATTTATGTAATGTGTGTGCCACTGTATCTTTTCTATTTTTATTAAGAACCTATTTGTAGTAAATAGTTGTACAAGGTTAAAATCTACATTTGGTATCGGAGAAATTATTGGCTTCAGGGGGACGCCTTTGTGGTAAGGGGTTTTTCTCAAGTTTGTGATAAGCCTTGTTACAGTGGGAGATTTGCGATATTGATTCTTCAGGTAAAAATAAATGGTGAGAAGTTCAAAAATATAGATAGAGAAATTTAATGGGAAACGTTTTGAGCTGTGGAAGCTCAAGATGGAAGATCCGTTGGTGGATAAATATTAGTGGATCGATGTGGATCTAGGTATTGCACCTACAGGAACGTTAGTAGAAGAATTGGAAAAGTCGGATCGGAAGGCGAAGAGCACAATAAGATTGTGTCTCTCAGATTTAGTATTAGTGAATGTGTTAGGGGAAGTTACGACCAACGTTTTATGGAATAACTTATGGAATTTGTATCAGTCTAAGTCCCTGGTAAACAAAATTTTCCTATGGAAGAAGCTGTATAACTTGAGGATGAAAGATGGAGACTCAATGATGGGGAATTTGAACAACTTCAATATAGTGGTAAGTCAGTTATTATTTGTTGATATTAAGATTTCTGATGAATATGAGTGTATTAGTTTATTGTGCTCTTTACCAGACTCGTGGGATAGCCTAGTTGTGGCCATAGGTAGTAATACAACTACTTTAAGTTTCGATGATGTGGTCTGATATTTTTTGTTGAAGGAGATGAGGTAGAAGGACATGGAAGGAAAGAGCGCAGATGCTTTATTTGCAAGAGGACGCTCTTGGGAAAGAAATAGATCTAAGTCCTCAAGTGGGAGATCTAAATCTAAGAGAAGATCTAAATCTCCCAGAAATTTTGTAAAGGTATGCTGGAGATGTGAAAAACAAGGGAACTACAAGAAGCAATGTAGATCCAAAAGTGTTGTGAGAGGGAAGGGATTTGAAGATGCTCCTTCTACAAAATCAAAAAAATTCGTAGAAGGAGGGGATATGTACTTGGATTCTTCAAGCACAGATGCATATCATGAGGCATGTCTAGTTGAATCAGGTGCATCCTTTCATATGACTCCCCACATGGAGTGGTTCTACAAATATGAAAGGTATGATGGAGGTGATGTTTTCCTAGGTGATGAAATGATAGCCAAAATCATAGGATGAGGAAAAGTCAAGTTGAATCTCATGGATGGAAGGATTATAACATTCCCTGGTGTTCTACATGTCCTTGGATTGGATAGAAATTTGATTTCTTTAAGAAAAATGGACAATGTAGGGGTAAAAATAATGTTTGAGAAAGAAACTTGCAGGATGGTTCGAGGAGCAATGGTGTTGCTAAAGGGAGTTCGGATTGGAACTCTATATAAGCTATAGGGAAGTACTATTAGTGATTGGTGTAATAGTTCCATTGTTCTCGAGATTGGAATTGAAGAAGAAAAAATTCCTACAATCTTTGGATAAAAGGCTATGTTGTGGCATCAAAGACTAGGGCATATCACAGAGAAGGGATTTCAAATACTACATGGTAAATACATGGTTGAAGGTGTTTCTAAATGCTCTCTAGATTTTGATTTTTGTGAAAATTGTGTATATGGGAAGAAAAATTGGGTAAGATTCCCCTCTGGTGCAATGAGGGTAGAGGAATTTTATATTTGGTGCACAGTGATGTGTTTGGACCTTTTCCAGTTCCATCACTAAGAAAATATCTGTACTATGTCTCATTTACAGATGAATTATTGAGGAATACTTGGATATATTTCCTCAGGAAGAAATCTTTAGTCTTTGACAATTTTAAATATTTTAAGGTTCTTGTGGAGAATCAAATAAAGAAAAGAATTAAGGTGTTGAGGACGGATAATGGTGGAGAATTATGCAGAAATGAATTCAAATAATTATGTAAGAAGTGCAGTATATCAACGTAGAATACTACTCCATATACACCTCAGGAGGATGGAGTTGTAGAAAGGGTGAACATGATGTTGATGGAAAAAAAAAGGTTCATGTTCAGTGGTGTTGGGTTAGGAAAAGAATTTTAGGTAGAGGTAGTGAGTACTACATGTTACCTTGGTCAATCAATCACCCTCGTTAGTGCTGGATGAAAAGACTCCACACAAAGTATGGAATGGTAAGAAACCCTCTCTGACACATCTTAGGGTATTTGGTTGTGATGCTTATATTCAAATTACAAAGGAAAACATGAGTAAGCTAGACAAAAAGGATGAAAAGTGTATCTTTATTAGGTATAAATATGGTTTGAAAGGTTATAATCTTTGGACAAGAAACTACGAAGGTAGTGTATAATGAAAATGTGGTATTTAGAGAAATCAAAGATGTTGTCAAACAAGAAGTCTTACCAAGGAAGGAAGAACCAGAGAAAATATAGTTTGAGTTGAAGGATAATGAATTAGACTCTACATAAGAACAAGAATAATAAGAAGAAGATCCTTATAATCTAATATTGAGTAGATCAATTTGGGAAAGAAGGAAACCAGAAAGGTATACTTCACTTGATTTTCATTCAAATTTTCATGTGTCTACTACTGATGATGATCCTAGAACTGTTAGGGAGGCAGTGGATTCATAGGATGGAAAACTATGGAAAAAGGCCATAGTTGAAGAAATGGCAGCCTTGGGATTTAATGGAGCTGCTGACCAAAAGAAATCCGATTGGAAAAAAATGGGTGTTTAAGAATAATTTGAATGCAAAAGGAAAAGTGGAGAAATACAATGCTTGGTTAGTAGCAAAAGGTTATTCCCAGGTAGAGGGAATTGACTTTTGTGAATTTTTTTCTCATGTTGCCAAGTCAACTTCAATTAGATTTATTTTATCTATTTTTGCTGTGTCTAATTTTGAAGTAGAATAGATGGATGTGAAGACAACACTCTTACATGGGGATATAGAAGAATAAATCTACATGAAGCATCCAAAAGAATTTGTTGTGAAGGGAAAGAAAGAGATGGTATGCAGGATAAAAAAGTTATGATATGGGTTAAATAAATCACCAAGTATGTGCTATAACAAGTTTGATACTTATATGTTAGGACTTGAATTCATAAGGAGAAAAGTGGATCACTGTATGCATTTCAAATTAATTGGTGATCATCTTATTTATTTGGTATTGTAGGTGGATGATATGTTACTGATAGGAAACAACAAGGAGATTATCTAGGATGTGAAAACTTAGTTGTACTCTAAATTTGACATGAAGATCCTGGTGTTGCAAATTTCATTTGGGCATGGGAATTAAAAGAAATTGAGAAAATAGGAAACTCTGGTTAAATCAGAGGAAATATGTCGAGACAATATTGTAGAGGTTTAATATGAAGGAATGTAAACCAGTCAAGGTTCGTATTCTTGTAGGTGTAAAGTTATATGTGGAACAATGTTCGAAGACACAAGAAGAGGAAGAGGACATGTCTCGTGTTCTATATGCTAGTGCGGTTGGAAATTTGATGTATACACTGATCTGTACTAGACCTGACATTGCACATGCAATGAGAGTTTTGAACGGGTATATGTCAAAACCAGGGAAGTAACATTGGACAACAATAAAGAGGGTTTCCAAGTATTTGCGTGTTAAGAACCAAATATCAATATAGCATAGAAAAACCTTAGAATAAGTGCTCAATGCCTTGAAAAAGAGAAAAATTCAGATATTAATCCTCTTCGAGGGGGAAACCTCCTTATACCCACATAAATGTCCAAATTCAAAATGATTCAAAATTAAAATGTCTCATTGGTATATATAGGAGACCAGGAGGTACAATTACAACTAATGGACCCAAGCCGACATAAATAAAGTAACATTACTAATGTAATATGCCCCAATTAAGGGGTAATGTGCCACTATTCAGGGCTTAACATGCTCCTCCCCTTGAGACAAATGTTGTCTGCAACACTTGAGTAACTTTGGATGCTTTTGTATAAAAGACTCGTCTTCCCAAGTGGAATCTTCAGTCGGTAGTTTCCTCCATTTAATGAGATACTCTGAAATGGATCTATTCGTTAGCTGACAACTTCTTGTGTCAGTGATGGCTTCAGGCTCCAATATGGTTTTTCCTTCCTTGTCAAATTTTGGCAATATAGTTTGAACTGGGATCTTGTCACCTATAACCTTCTTTAAGAATGAAACATGGAAAACTAGGTGTACTCGTGAAGATGTAAGCAACTCCAATTTGTATGCCATAGTACCAATATTTTGCAACACCTCATAAGGGCCATAGTACTTTGTTGATAATTTATTATCCTTCTTGGCTTGGTTTAGGGAAATTTGTTTGTATGGTTGTAGTCTTAAAAATACCCAATCCCATACTTCAAAACTTTTTTCACTATGATGTTGATATACTTGTTGTTTCATGTGATTTTGTGCCATGGTCAGGTTGTCCTTTATTATTTGGAGAACTTGTTTTTGATGCTCGATGTGATCTTCCATTGCTTGAACCTTAGATTTTTATTTTAGAGAAGAAGTGATGGAAGGAGGGTGGTATCCATACAGTGCCATAAATGGTGTCATTTTTGTTGCAGTATGAAAGGAAGTGTTATACCACCTTTTTGCCAAGGGTAACCATTTGAACCATTGTGTTTGTTTATCAGAGACAAAGCAACGAAGGTAGCCTTCCAGACATTTTTTCACTATCTCGATTTGTCCATCAGATTAGGGATGATAGGATGAGCTATGAGCCAATTGAGTACCCAAACAAGAAAATCATTTTGTCTAAAAATGTCTAGTGAAGATGGGATCTCTGTCACTTAAAATAATCTTTGGGCTTCCATGTAGCTTTTGAACTATCTCCATGAATGCAATGGAAACTGTACTGGCTTTGAAGGGATNTGTTTGTTTATCAGAGACAAAGCAACGAAGGTAGCCTTCCAGACATTTTTTCACTATCTCGATTTGTCCATCAGATTAGGGATGATAGGATGAGCTATGAGCCAATTGAGTACCCAAACAAGAAAATCATTTTGTCTAAAAATGTCTAGTGAAGATGGGATCTCTGTCACTTAAAATAATCTTTGGGCTTCCATGTAGCTTTTGAACTATCTCCATGAATGCAATGGAAACTGTACTGGCTTTGAAGGGATGAGAGAGTGCACAAAAGTGTGTGTACTTGGTCAGTCTATCAACAATCACCATGATGACACTCTTTCCTTCAGACTTCGGTAACCCTGTGATGAAATCCATGGAAACCTCCTCCTAACGCTAACTTGGGATGGATAATGGTTGTAAAATACATAGGGTATTAATTGTTTCCACCTTATTTTGTTGGCAAAACAAACATTCTGCCACAAACCTTTGAACATCAGTTTTAAGGCCATCCCAAAAAACTTCCTTCTTGACCCTATGGTAGGTTTTCAAAAACCCCAAGTGCCCTCCTATTGGAGAGGTGTGTGATTCCAATAGTACCTTTTGTTTGATTTGGGAGTTCTTACATAAATATAAGCGATCTTTGTACCATAGTGAATTATTTTTCCATGTAAATGTGTTTGATGCACTGGAATCCTACTGCAACCTTTGAATGAGAGTCCACACATTTTCGGCATTCTTCCATTCATCCCTTGCTTCTATTATCCAACCAGGTTGGATGATTGAGATATCATAGAGAAAGGCCTCAACATCTTCATCTTTTCTTGAAAGTGCATCTGCCACAACATTTTACTTCCCCTTTTTATAGACAATTTCAAAATCATAACCCAATATCTTGGTCACCCATTTTTGTTGTTCTTCTAAAGACAATCTTTGTTCCAAGAAGTATTTAAGACTATCATGATTTTTTTTGACCTTGAAGTTCCTACCTATTAGGTAAGGGCACCATTTATTCAATGCATGTATTATTGCCATCATTTCCTTATCATAAATTGGTTTGTGTAATTCCTTTCCCTTGAGTGGCCGGCTTTGAAAATCCAGGGGCCTTCCTTATTTCATTAGGACAACACCAATTCCATTTCCCGAGGCATCACATTCCATAATAAAGGTTTTTGTGAAGTCTGGTGTGGTCAAGATAGGATATTTGCACATCACTTCTTTAAGTTGTTCAAAAGATTTAGTTGCCTATGGAGTCCATGAAAATGCATCCTTCGTAGTTAGTGTCATTAAAGGTGCTTCTATTCTCCCATAGTTCCAAACAAACTTGTGGTAGTAACCCGTCAAACCGAAAAATCCTCTAAGATTCTTCAATGCTTTGGGAATCGGCCAGTCCATCATGGCCTTAATCTTGTTAGGGTCTACCTTGACACTTTCATGAGATACAATATGACCCAAATACTCTACCTCCTTCACCCCAAAGAAACATTTGGATGGTTTGGCCTATAGTTGTTGCTCCTTTAGTAGTTTTAGCACCTTGTCAACATGTCGCACATGATCCTCCCAAGACTTTCTATAGATTAGTATATCATCAAAAAATACCAACACAAATTTTCGAAGGAAGGGCTTGAAGATGGAATTCATCAACCCTTGAAATGTGGAAGGTGCATTTGTAAGGCCAAAAGGCATGACCAAAAATTCATAATGGCCTTCATGAATTCAAAATGTTGTTTTTGGGATATCTTCCTCCTTCATTCTAATCTGATGATACGCTGAATGAAGATCCAACTTTGTGAA
>SNQJ01S0022915.1:71120-82701 GCA_010110895.2 Picea sitchensis | reverse complement strand
TCATAATGGCCTTCATGAGTTCAGAATGTTGTTTTTGGGATATCTTCTTCCTTCATTCTAATATGATGATACTCTGAAAGGAGATCCAAATTTTTGAAATAGATTGCTCCATGCAATTCATCTAAAAATTCATCAATGACGGGAATGGGAAACTTATCTTTAATAGTGATCTTGTTGAGCTCTCTATAATCTGGACACATACCCCATGAGACATATTTTTTGAATACCATTACCACTGGTGCAGAGTAAGAACTTTGGCTAGGTCTAATAATGCCAGCCTCTAACATTTCTTCAACAATGCGCTCAATTTCACTCTTATGGGAACAATGGTATCTATATGGCCTGATATTAGGAGGAACACTCCCAGGAATTAGGTGAATATTATGATCATGATTTCGAGTGGGTGGAAGACCTTTGGGGATATCTTCAAATACTTTGGAATTCTTATGAATGATCCCTTGGAGATCTACGGGAATAGATGGCTTGGATGTTTGAACATATAGTGAGCATAGTTGTGCAATTACACCTTGATTCCTCTTTTTCAATAATTTTGTCATGCCATTAGAGCTTATCACCTTACCAAGTTTCCTTGTGATACCTCTTAACTCAATTTCTTCCTTCCAATGAAAATTTCATGAAAAGTTCTTGAAAATTAAAAGCCATTGTTCCTAATGATTGTAACCATTGGATTTTGTTGACAAGCGTATTTGATACACCATCAAATAGAAGGTAAGATATGGACCAGGGTTGTCTAATTAACCCAAGCCATTTGGAATGAACTGACCCAATGGGTTTAATGGCTCTGTTGGCCAACTAAGTCCTAAAAATAATAAAATAAATAAACTGATGTAGAGATAAGGTAATAAATATATATGTTTTCTAATTACAAATGTTAAAATAGAAACATGAATATATACAAATGATTATAAACAGTCTATATACAAATTGCAATATTTACTTGAAATCTTGCGAAATGAATGTTTGCAATAGTGTTTTAAAATGAACGAAAAAAAGAACACAAGTCTTTTTGTTTTCTTTTTGAATGTTTTAAAATTTTAAACTAATAAATACTAAGAAAATATGATTTCAAACAATAACACAGAAACAATCAAAGCTAATTCATCGTTTCATTTATAAAATAGTTTAATTAAATAACTCAGAAAATAACCTATTGCTGATCAATGAAACTGAGACTATCTTTCTGTGTTGTTTGAGCTCCTACTTGTCCTACATGTAAGGGAAACCTGTGACAGAACGGTACTAGTACTTCCAGAATAAATTCAAAGAAGTTTTGATGTATTGGAGTAAAAATATAACATCAGAATTATGACTGATTTAAAACCTGTGATCTTATGATAATCAATAACTCGGAATGAAAGGAAACTCAATTCAGAGTATTAATAATGTCAATCATTTAACATCTGAAATAATTTCAATAATAATCAAATGATAGATTGATCACACATATGAAATGGAATAACAAATTATGGACAACATTTAAATATTTAACAATATGAAACACCATACAATGACGAGGCTAAAGTTGAATCATTCATAACATTATCTCATAAGACCGAGGTAATAGAAGAACATAATGGAATAAGCATCACACAGGTCTAAAGACAATGGTGAATAGCTTCTCCATATCATTTCTCAAAATCACATATCCATATTGTATTCCATCAAAAGTTGTCTTTACTACCAACAAAAATCACTATTTAAACTAGTCTTGGATTGACAACCTCTTATCATGCAAGACAGAAGGTAATCCCCAAAAAATAGATTGCTTTACAAAAATTACAACAGGAAACCACTCCTGTAGGAGTTTGTTTTTCAAAATTAATTACATAATGGCATAGTTTTAACAAACAGGAAAGAAACTACAAAATTATACAGCGTATAATCCATGATGGCTTCTCCTTGTGAACAACACCATAATTATTATTTTCCTGTAAATAACAAAACGAAATTGATTTTTAGAAAATAATACAAACTAACATATAGAAATAGAATGGCTACAGGATAGTGAGTTTTGTAGCTAGTCTTATATTAACAAAGAAAATCAAAATAAATCTTCCTATTTGACTTTTATAACAACATAAAACCAAAGAAAAAGAAAACCACTTTTACCATTCTAGAAATTAGACAGTGAAGGGTTAGATAGTTTTGAGTTAATGATTGCATTGAAATTGGATGCATTTTTTATAATTACAATAACAATTATTTTGGGCCTTTTACTTGCCCGATCTGCACATGCCTTCAATTCTTGATTTTCTCGTTCAAGCAAAGAATTTCGAGCTGCCAAATGTTTTAATTGTCTCTGTAAATATGGTATGTCTCTGTATTAGCATTCTACCCAGTCCAAACAATTTTCATAGTGTACCGGTGCTATAACAAATAGGGGTTGAGTGTACTCATCAATGAGTGCTTCGGTCTTTCATGTAGCTTGTTTCGAATCATGTCCTATGCCAGCAAATCCCTTTTGATCTTTTAGAAACAGAGGTAGTCTAGAAACAAAATCATATTATGTAGCTTTGCTAATGGTTTCATTCCCAAGACCCTAATTATACACATCTTCTCTGGCTAGGAACTCATTGATCTCGTCATCGGTTAATGTTGGAAATATTTTCATTGATGTCAATAGTCGATGTGATGATCTATTGTTAATGATGAATAACCACAGCCGAGATTGTCATTGATTTCAATAGTCAATGTGATGATTTGTTGTTAAATGACAAATGAGATTGTCACTGATGTCAACAATATATCAGTTAAGCAAGAGATGTCAAACAGTGTGCAGAGATCGAAAGAGCGAACAAGAGAAGTGAAGAATCGAAAGATCAAAGGCTCAGAAGGAATAACACATTGCACAAAGAGGAAACCCGTGACTATTGTTGATCATGATAGGATCAACAATGATTAAATGATCAAAAGTTTTGAAGGAATAACTGATTGTAGAGATGTCATCGGGATCAATGAAAATACTGAACAAGTTAATCAGTGCACACAAAATGAGAGAAGTATCAGCAGCCATCCAATCAGAATGAGAAGCTCAGCAACCGTTCAATCAAGAATCTGACCATGTTGATCATTTGATACAATGCACATAGGTCATTTGAGTGACCATGGGCTTGAGGACGATTGAAATATCGTGACCGTTAACTGTCGGATCCAGTGGAGCTATAAGGAGGATAAGACCAAGAGTTAGTTAACACTCCAAAGCAGCAAAATGCTCTGATCCGTTGGATCAAGAGGACACTTGGCAAGTGATTGGAATTTTGCTGACTCATAGATCAGGAAAGTCAAAGACAATGTTGCATGAACTCGCGAAACATAAAATCTTGATATGATCTAGACCATTGGATCATGGAGGGTCATGGACCGTCGATCCAACGTAAGCGGATATCGAGAAATTAGATATCGGGAAATCAGGAATGGAAGAAGGGAGGTGAGTAGTCCTCCAAAATCGTGAAACACGAAGACCCAATAAGCTCTGGGCCATCAGATCACAAAGGAACAATGACCATTGATTTGAGAAGGACAGGTGGCATAACACATCAGTAGACTACGTCGGCAAGGACACGTGGCACAATCAGGCAATGACAAGTGTCAAGCTGATTCAACATTTTAGGTACGTGCAGATCACGAATATGAGTGACACATGACAACTACTCGACATGTGCCAAGTCATCATGTAACGTCAACAGGTTTACATCACATCAGAAGTTTCTACTTTGGGAGTTTTTCATAGCAAGAAAATACACTAATATCCAGAAGTCCCCAACTCCAAAATGCCGAAGGGCCTAAGGGCTGAAGTTTCGAAGGATGAATTTCTGAAGTTGACATGTGTCGTCAGATCTGAATATCACTTCAGAAGTATTATCGTCTATTGGAGATTATGGACATGCGTCTGTTATACAAAATATTTGTAAATATTGGAATATGTGACATACAAATTCCTAAAGGGAGAAGACCTGAAATCCCGACAACCGTCCATCTCAGTGGGTGATTGAATCATGATCATTGATTCTAATAAAGTGCTCAAAGTGTGTGCTTGGTCTAGCGCTTGGTTACTGCAGTTGGTCATATGGTTCTGAGATGTAATTTGAAAGGTCTGATTGTTTCGGTGATATCGTAATCAGGAGTTCTAAAGTATTGGAAGTCATGAAGACTCGAAGGGCAAAGTGCCGAAATCCCGTCAGTCATCCATCCCATCAGGAGAATGAATTGTGTCCATTCAATTTATAAGCACTCATGCTCTCATCTCTCTTAAACGTGAGGTCACCGCCATTGGTCATATGGTAAAGAGATTTAAAATGGGTAGATTGTAATGCGTCGCCTAAATTGCTGAGCATGTGGTTCTATGCCATTGGTCATATGGAAATGGTTTGAAGGGAGTGCCTCATAACAGATTTCATTCAACAGAAATTTACACCAGAATAATACAGAGAATCGATAAATGATCGAAGATGATCAGTTGGTGAGTCGAGAATGCAGCAGAAGCATAAGTACGATCTAATGAGTCGATCCATGTATGTTATCAACTCATGAAAAAAATGAACTGATACATAGACATGATTAAAATAGAGTTAAATCATGAAAACATGAATAAAGAATAAAAAGGAAAAATGATATTAATTAAAGTTTAGATTATCATTTTAAATGAAAAGGTACAATGTTTCAAATAAAGGGAAACGATGTTTTAAATATCACACCTGTTTGAATATTATATAAATGAGAAAAAGTGGTGAGAATAATGTGTCTCTGCACTTCAGAATAGAAGATCAAAAGTTGAAGCAGATTCCAAGAAGATATCAGAGGAAAGAAAATGTGAATTACAGAGAAGATGAAATGCGATGATGAGTGTCTTATGATATACCTCTAATCATAAGATCAAATTGATTCTATAATGGATCACTACTATTGGAGTTGCTATCATCAAGCTAGAACTTGCAGCAAGCTAGGTCTTGTGCCATGCTAGGTCTTGGCAAAGAGTTGGTGCTCTCCAAGGGGTTGGTGCTTCTTACTTCAGTTGGTGCTAAAATAAAATCCTCTCTCACGTATATTCATATTACTATGTTCATATTTATTATACAAAATCTTATACAAACATCTGATGTCTTTGTGTTCCTTGCAATTATGATGTTATTGTTCTTAATCTATTCAAATATGTTTTAAGTGGTATCTTGTGAAAAGAAATAGTTAAAATAGTTCACACACTAATTCACCCCCCCCTCTTAGTGTGGGTCATGTGTTCTTCAATTGGTATTAGAGAGGGGTTCCTTCAAACACAGTTTAAACACTGGAAGGAAGATCCTAAAGAAATGGGTGGACACATGGCTCTCTCCGCAATTGAAGCTCCTTTATTCGATGGAACAAATTATTCCTCATGGAGAGAAAATATGAAAAAGTTTTTGAAGTCAAAGGATCTGAGGTTTGGAATTCGGTAGTAAGCAAGCCCTGGGACTTAACTACATCAAAGAATCTATCCAAAATTACAATCCAAAGAAGAGCAAGGAAGAACAATGAAGCAGAATTGAAGATTCTCCTTAATGGATTATCAGATATAGTCAAGACAAGCATAGGACTATGCACATCCACCAAGGACTTATGGATAAAGTTAGAAAATATATATCAAATCAAAAATAAAGACACAAAAGACATTCCTATCAAGGATGAAGACGAAGACTCAACCATCAATAAAAGTAAGGATTCTCCACAATATTTCGATTGCAATAGCAATGATATTAAATCCTCCTATAAAAGTAAAGAACAAGACTCAGATACTATAACATAATGTTCTGTTAGCATTTATCCCATGGAAGAAGAAGAAGAAAAACTATCAAAGACCAAAGAAAAGGTTGATTGGAGTCTCTTTGAATACCTCTATCATCATAATGACTCAGACTATAGATATCTTCATGACTACACTCAAGAATACCTTGAAAAGAGTCAAAAACATGTCTTGAAAATAAAACAAATGCTCAAGGACAGTGATAAAATAATACATGAATAGAACAATCAGTTAGAAGAGAAAGAAGAAGAGATCGAGAAGCTGAAGAAAGAAATTAGTAAAGTAAAAGAAAAAGGGAAGGAAGTTGATGATCTTGGCAATCAGAAGCATATCCTGGAAATAAAAGAAAAGCTCGAAGACAATGAAGAAATCATATCTGAGAAAAATATTCAACTAGAAAGCAAAGAAGAAAAGATCAAAATATTTAAAACAAAATTTGTTGATCTAACAAAAGAAAAGGAAGAGGAAATTGAGAGATTGAAAAATGAAATCAGTCAAGCAATAGAAAAAAAGAAGGAAGATGATGTCTCAAGAAAAAACATTATAGATCTAAAGGAAATAAGGGAAAACTATGTCAATCTTAAAATCCGACTTGAAGAAGACAAAAGGAGAGAAGAGGTAGTAAGGAATCAGTTGGACAAAAAGGAAGAATCTTGTCATGAGCTGCAAGAAAAAGTTGTGAATCTTAGAAAAAAGGTTGAGAAGTCAAACACCCAAAACAAATTCTTGAACAACTCCATGACCCTGGATGAGATCTTGGATAGTCAGAGATCACCATATGACAATTTTGGCCTTGGATACAATAAGGAAGAGATCAATACTCCTAATAAATCTGATGCAGGTCCTTCATTTGTAAAAGGTGAAAATTGGTCTGACACAAGTCCTTCATTTGCAAAAAATGAAGACAGGTCTGACAAAGCTCCTTCATATAAAAGTGAAAACAAACATGACTCAGGTTCTTCACGTTCAAGAAATAAAAGCAACACTACAAAATTTAGAAGATCAAATAATGGAAGACATCCAAAAGCTATTCATAGACCTCAAAGCAAGTTCAGAAGAGAGACACCTTCATGGATGAATCAAAGGAGGTATGAGAGTATCTTTAACGGTTATTGTTTTTCTTGTAATGTATATGGTCATAAAGCCTTGGATTGTAGGCACCATGGAAGAAAACAAGTAGGTAGGTTCAACAACAGTATAAGATGTTACAACTGCAATCATGTTGGACATATTGCTCCACATTGTTACACTATGAGATGCTATAGTTGTGGTGGATATGGCCACAAAGCCTATAACTGTTGGAGCTCAAGAAAATAGTCAATGAGAAATGCATCATACAATATGACAACAAGAGTAAATAAGAAGACATGGAAAAGAAAATTTGAAGTACCAAATAAGAAAGATGACGAAAATATTGTTCCTGAATCTGATGAAGTTAATAATAGGAGTTTGGAGGATGAAACTTCTAATAAGGAATATTCTCAAAACAAGGATAAAGAAGCTTCTAGTGTGCATAATAATGACGTTGAAGATGAATCTTCAACGCTAGAACAACAAGAAGAAGTTACAGATAAACCCATTATGCAAAAAATCTTAAGGTCATTACCTATGAGATATGATGCAAAGATTTCTTCAATTTCAGATAGATCTGATCTAAATACACTCACATTTGATCAACTCCATGGAATCTTTAGAACATATGAAATGAGAACAGGGCATGATAAATCAACAAAAGATGAAACAAATTTCAAAGCATCCAAGATAAAGATAAATCAAGAGAAAAAACCTCAATCCAACCATCATGAAGAATCTGATGTGGAAGAAGCCAATTTCATTAGAAAACTTCAGAAAGGATTAAGGAAGTACAAAGACAAGCTTCTTTTCAAATGTTTTAACTATGGAAAAGTTGGTCATTTTGCATCCAAGTGTCCCTATCCCAAGGAGGACCCTATAGATGGATGATATAAAAACAATTGGTATCCTAGATAGTTATTGATGAGAATCAATGGACAAAACCAAGGGTTGTTTGAATAAAGATGAGCTACAATTGCACAGTGTTCCAGTAGGACAGTGACATCTGTAGAAGCAACATTCTGATGTACAAAATGAGGTATATGACATCCTGTAGAAATAACAAGAGGAGAAACCATGGCAGAAAAAGATACCCTTTTAGAAACAAAGGGGGAGAACAGTCAATAAAAATTAAAGGGAATTATTAAGTAAGAAAGTAATTAGATTAAGTTCTTGAAAATATTCAATCACTACAAAAAATTGTATCAAGAAGAAGTTACTCATATGAAACGAAAAAATCCCAAGCAACTGAGATAAGAAGTTAGTAAGTCAACATGGGATGAAACCTTGTCAAGAAGAGCTACCTCTTCAGATATAAAAGGGGAGAGTAGTTAGAAGTAGAGAGAGAGCATATTGATAGGGGGAGTCATTCGTTTATGAAAGAAAAAGGTTGATTATAGGAGGAGCTACTAGTGGATAGAGAAGTACTTATACAGACAGATCATAGGAAAATAAACCCTTTGAAATTGATGTCAAAGGGGGAGAGAAACTTCATATAAAGGAAAACTTCATATAAACTAAAACTTCATAAAAGGAAAGCATCAACAAAGGGGGATTTTTTGTATATGAAGTTAACGGTTTGACCTCAATGACAAAGGGGGCGATTGTTGGAAATATTGTCATTGATGTCAACAGTCGATGTGATGATCTATTGTTAATGATGAATAACCACAACTGAGATTGTCATTGATATCAATAGTCAATGTGATGATCTGTTGTTAAATGACAAATGAGATTTTCATTGATGTCAACAATATATCAGTTAAGGAAGAGATGTCAAACCGTGTGCAGAGATCGAAAGAGCGAACAGGAGAAGTGAAGAATCGAAAGATCAAAAGCTCAGAAGGAATAACACATTGCACAGAGAGGAAATATGTGACTATTGTTGATCACAATAGGATCAATAATGATTCAATGATAAAAAGTTCTGAAGGAAGAACGAATTGTAGAGATGTCATCGGGATCAGTGAAAATATTGAACAAGTTGATTAGTGCACAGAAAATGTGAGAAGCCTCAGCAGTCGTCTAATCAGAGTGAGAATCTCAACAGCTGTCTGATCAAGAATTTGACCATGTTGATAGTTTGATACAAAGCACATTGGTCATTTGAATGACCGTGGGTTTGAGGACCATTGAAATATCGTGATCATTGATCTACTTCAAGAATACCCGTCAGTCGTCAGATCCAGTGGAGCTGCAAGGAGGATAAGCCCAGGAGTTAGTTAACACTCCAAAGCAGCAAAATGATCTGATCCGTTGGATCAAGAGGGCATGTGGCAAGTGATTAGAATTTTGCTAACTCGCAGATCAGGAAAGTCAAAGACAATGTTGCATGAACTCGCGATATGATCTGGACCATTGGATCATGGAGGGTCGTGGACCGTCGATCCAACATAAGCGGATATTGGGAAATCGGGAATGGAAGAAGGGAGGTGAGTAGTCCTCCAAACTTGCAAAACACAAAGACCCGATAAGCTCTGTTTCGTCAGATCACAAAGGAACAAGGACCGTTGATTTGAGAAGGACATGTGGCATGACACATCAACAGACTACGTCAGCAAGGAAAATGTGGCATAATCAAGCAATGACAAGTGTTAAGATGATTCATCATTTTAGGTACATTCAGATCACGAATATGAGTGACACATGGCAGCTACTCGGCATGTGCCAAGTCATCATGTGATGTCAGCAGGTTTACGTCATGGCGGGAATTTCTACTTCGGGAGTTTTTCATAGCAAGAAAATACTCTAATATCCAGAAGTCTTGAATGCTGAAATGTCGAAGGGCCTAAGGGCCGAAGTCCTGAAGGATGAATTTCTGAAGTTGACATGCATCGTCAGATTTGAAGATCACTTCAAAATTATTCTCGTCCGTTGGAGATTATGGACATGCGTTTGTTATACAAAATATTTGTAAAGATTGGAAGATGTGACATACAAAGTCCCGAAGGGAGAAGACCTAAAATCTTGACAACCGTTCATTTGAGTGGGTGATTGAATCACAACCGTTGATTCTAATAAAGCACTCAAAGCATGTTCTTGGTCTGGCACTTGGTCACCAAAGTTGGTCGTATGGTTCCGAGATGTAATGTGAAACGTTTGATTGTTTTGACGATATCGTAATCAGAAGTTATGAAGTATTGGAAGTCACGAAGACTCGAAGAGCAAAGTGTCTAAATCTCGTCAGCCATCCATCCCATTGAGAGAATGAATTGTGTCCATTCAATTGATAAGTGCTCATGCGCTCGTCTCGCTTAAACGTGAGGTCACCACCATTGGTCATATGGTAAAGAGATTTAAAATGGGCAGATTTTAATGCATCGCCTAAATTGTTGAGCCTATGGTTATACGCCATTGGTCATATGAAAATGGTTTGAAGGGAGCGCCTCATAATAGATTTCATTCGACAGAAAGTTACACCAAAACAATACAGAGAATCGATAAATGATCGAAGATGATTAGTTGGTGAGCCAAGAACGCAGCAGAAACATAAGTACGATCTAATGAGTCGATCCATGTCTATGATCAACTCATGAAAAAAATGAACCGATACACAGTCATGATTAAAATAGAGTTAAATCATGAAAACATGAATAAAGAATAAAAAGGAAAAATGATATTAATTAAAGTTTAGATTATCATTTTAAATGAAAAGGTACAATGGCTCAAATAACGGGACACGATGTTTTAAATATCACACCAGTTTGACAATTATATAAACGAGAAAAAGTGGTGAGAATAATGTGTCTCTGCACTTCAGAATAGAAGATCAAAAGCCAAAGCAAATTCCAAGAAGATATCAGAGGAAAGAAAGTGTGAATTACAGAGAAGATGAAATGCGATGATGAGTGTCTTATGATATACCTCTGATCATAACATCGAATTGATTCTATAATGGATCACTACTACTAGAGTTGAATAAACTCTAGTTGGATAGACTGGGTTCTATCAACAAACTGGGTCTTGCGCCAAGATGGGTATTGGCAGAGATTTGGTGCTCTCCAAGGGGTTGGTGCTCCTTACTTCAGATGGTGCTAAAAGAAAATCCTCTCTCACATATATTCATATTACTATGTTCCTATTTATTATACAAAAGCTTATACAAACATATGATTTCTTTGTGTCATTGTAATTATGATGTGATTGTTCTTAATCTATTCAAATATGTTTTAAGTGGTATCTTGTGAAAAGAAATAGTTAAAATACTTCACACACTAATTCACCCTATTGGTTGTGGAGACTCATTATCTTCCTGATTTAGAGGTCCTTGCTTTCAGTCGTGTTTATACCACATGAAGTATTTACACCCCAGAATTATGTACACTCTTCCACGCGGGGGAGTGCAGAGGGGGGGTACCCCCTCTGTGGGGTCCAAGGGGGCTATCCCCCCGGCTGGGGGGTCTGGGGGAAAGTGGGCCCCCAGCAGGGGTTTGGGGGCGAAGCCCCTGAATGAAAAATTGCCTTGTAAATGTATATTGTAATTTCATTGTAAATCTAGACTGTTCATTATAAGGTTTCAGATCTAACGATAGAGATTATGTTAGGGTTTTTTTCCCTAAAAGGAAACCCTCTTTTATGAGAGAAATGTATTGTGGCTATGGTTGATGGTGAATATTGTATTATGAGAGAGGAGACTGTGAGAGAAAGAAGAGGAAGTTACAACGGGTTTTGTTGTAGGTTGTATCCCTTCATTTGTTGGATAATAATAAAGGAAGG
>SNQJ01S0022915.1:55370-67437 GCA_010110895.2 Picea sitchensis | reverse complement strand
ATGAAACTATCCTTTTAATAATCTTGATCAAATTCTTATTTGTCGACTCGGCTAGATTGTTCCATTGAGGGTAGTAAATGGCAGAATAATTCAGTTTAATCTTTTTTTCAAGAGAGAAAACATTCATATCTAGGGAAGAAAAATGCGAAGCATTTTCAAAAACCAGACATTCAGGAATTCTGAATCGAGCGATGATATGGGAGTTCAGAAAAGACACTACTTGATTGGTGTTGACCACTTTTAAAGGTGAAGCTCCAGACCATCTTGTAAAATAGTCTGTTTCTGTGAGAATTCACTTGTGTTGTTGCGAGGAACGGGGATTGATTGGTCCTATAATGTCTATGCCCCATTGCTAAAAAGGTGCATCTACAGTGACAAGTTGCAAAGGAAAAGCTGCCTTTTTTACCCATCCTCCAGCCTTTTGACAGATTAAACACTTACAAGACATCGTATGGGCATATTTAAATAAGGTAGGCCAATAGTATCCATCCCTTATCACTTTGTGGGAAGTGGCATCTCCACCAAAATGACCATTGGCATCACTAGAATGAAGTTCAGCCAATACTTTCTCGGACTCCTCTTTTTCTAGACAACATAGAAAAACACCATCAAAGTTATTTCAAAATAATATATCATTGATCAATTGGAAAGATGAATATTTAATCCTAAGTGATCTTTTTTTTTTGGGATCATTATTGAAGGGACAAAATCCATGATTTAAATAAAATCCAATGTTCTCATACCAAGAATTGGGTGTAATTTGTGCACAATTGTTCTGTTTTCCGTTATGCTAATTTACAGTTGATGTGTTTATTTGGCTTTCTAATTCCTCAACTGAATTAGCCACTAGTTTACACGGGCCTTGACCTCTAACAATTTGGGTAAGAGTTATTTCAAGGTCATATTCCTGTAGTGATATCATCCAATTTTCCCTTTTCTCACCCAACTCTTTTTGTACTAACGGATTTCTCACAGCAGGGTAAGGAACGACAAATTTGGTCCTAGATTTCAACAGATAAGACCTGAAGTGCTTCACTTCTTTAAAAACAACATATGTCTACTCATATACCACAGGGTAATTAATTTCTACTCCTTTAAAAGTAGATCTCATGAAGGCAATGGGTATCTCAATGCTTTCAGAGTTTTTCTATGTAAGCACACCAACATAGGTTCTGTCAGATGCAAAAGTGTAAAGAGTGAAATCCTGATAAAAATCGAGACTTATCAGGGAAGGGGCTTCTATTATTTCTTTTCTAATTGAATCGAAAACCTGACTTTCATGTGGTTCCCATCCTTTCTAATTAGATTTTGTAGAAGTCTAACCATTTCTGAGAAACTTGGGACAAATCGTCTGACAAAAATAATCTTACCCAAAAAGGATTGCATGGCCTTTTTGGAAGGAGGAGGAAGTTTATCAATGGCTTGGGTTCTCTTGGGATAAATAATCATTCCATCCTTGGACACTATAAACCCAAGCATTTTGCCTTGCTCTACTGCAAATATTGATTTTTTGAGATTGAGAGATATGTCAAACTTGCGACATCATTCCAAGACAACCCTAAGGTGGGACAAGTGATCTTTCTTGTTTTTTGAAATGACAGTGACATCATCAAGATAAACCACAACTGAATAGTTAATGAGGCCACGAAAAGCAATACCCATTGCTCTCTGGAAAGTGGCATCAAAATTTATCAGTCCAAAAGACATTTTCCTGTAGGCATAAGTGCCCCACGGAGTACGAAAGGTGGTTTTAAGTTGGTATGAAGGAGACATAAGGACCTGGTTGTATCCTGAAAAACCATCTAATAAAGATAGTCTCTTGGAACCAGACACCTATTGTAGAATTTGTTCCATTGGAGGAACAAGATAGTTGTCTTTATCAGACGCTCGGTTTAGGTTTTGAAAATCGACAGAAAGTCGAATTTCACCACTTTTCTTCCTTATAGGGACTAAGTTAGACACCCATTGAGTATGCCTAAGTGGAAAAATTATCTTTGCAGTTAGTAATTTATTCAGTTCCTTTTTAACGGTAGGTTCCAATTTAGGATGAATTTTCCTCAGTTTCTGTTGAAAAGGCTGAGTCTGGGGTTTCATAGGGATTACAGGCTGTATGATGTTTGGATCAAAAGTTTTTAGATCATCATACGTCCAAGCAAATGCATCTTTAAATTCTTTTAATAGTATTATAAAAGCATATATTTCCTGTTCAGAGCATCCCTTTCCCAGATTAATATTTTGAGGATTATCTCATGTTCCTAAATTAATAGTTTCATAGATCAAAGAGGAACTATTAGTTTTACAATTGACTACTCCTCTAAACTTGTCATGCAAGTCATAAAATTTCTCTAATCTCACAACAGATTTGGGGATAGAGTTTACCAGCTCAGATGTTGATTCTGGAGACCACAGATTAGATATTACCGTGAAATATTGGATATTCTCGTCATGAGTGCCTTCATCAATAACTACATCCTGGAAGGTGTCTTCCATATGCATAAAGTTGATGATTTGTTGATCATCATCAAATGCTCTCCAATTTGTGATGTTGTCCGGAATCGATGGCCTGAATAACAATTCGATCGAAAAAACATTAGGAGAAAGACCTTCAACGAGCAATAATTTAGAAGCAACATTGTCTAGTGAATCACCTTTTGTATTACTCATCCTACGAATGGAATTTATATTAAATGCTATAAATTTATGCATTAAACCCCATACCTCAGTTTGGTAACTCTTCAGATGCGGTGACAAACAATGTATGGTGTTTCTTACCTATTTGACTACGACTTCTGAATCGCCAAATACTATCAAATTTTACACTTCCGTGTCCAATGCTTTCCTAATTCCTTGCATAAGTTCTTCATACTTGATTGTGTTGTTAGTACATTCAAACTCTAAATGAAAAGCAATAAATGTCTTATTACCTATAGGATCGTTGAGAACACAACTGACACCTTCCCCTTCTCGGGCTTTGGATCCATCAAAATATAGGGACTAGATTTGTGCTTCATTAGCAGTACTTGGCGTATTTGGCGAATTTGATACCCGAGTATAGGCTGTAACTTCAGATTGTTGTTCTAGATCAGTGATAGAGGAAATTTCAGTCATGAATTTACAAAAAAAGCTATTCATTCCCTGTGTTTCAATTAAATTTGCGGTGGTAACGAAAGGATCATTTGGATCATTCAAATATGTCACGATATGCTTAAGGTAACATTTTCTGTTTACTTTGATTTGGTTGGGATGTCCATTTTCAGGCATCCACAAGTGAGACCAGTGTGTAGCAAAATAACCGTGCAGCTATCCTAACCAATATCTGCTTAAAAACAAACCATAAACTTTAGGAATGTCAACAATGATAATATCAATTACTTGATGAACTTTAGGATTGGATGATAATCTAATCAACACATACTTAAGTTCACCGATCACTTTAACATTCGTTCAATCTAGTTGAATGATTTTTAGATCAGAAGGTTTTACTTCTGCATTAATTATCATAGAGATAGAGGCATCACATTTGATGATGCACCTGAGTCAACCATACAATTATGTACATTCCTATTAAAAATTTCAAAAGTCAATAAAAAGGGGGGCACATTTTTTCATGCAAAAGAAACAGAATTCTGTTCATTTTTTATTGTTGTTCCTAAAACAATTTTATCTAGGTTACCTACAATTTTTTCTGCTAAGTCCCTTTTGTCTTGGTGTTCAGATTTCTTTTTAGTTGGGACATTTTTGGTTGCGTTTAAGTCAATTTCTGCTGATTGTTTGTTGCTAACATCATTCTTTTTACTATTTTCAACGATGCTTTGAAGCATTTTCTGCAAAATAAGAGGAAATTTCAGCAGTTCAAAAACAAAAATATTTGCCCTTAATTTTTTCAGATCTTCAATTAAATCATACTCTAAAACTAGGGCATCTAGGTTTTGTCTAGTTTAATTTTGATTTGTTTTTTTGGAAACACATTTTTACTTGTTTTGGGTGCGGGCTTGTTTTGTGTTTTGCTCCTAGTGTTGTAGGGGTGAACAATTTTGAAATTTGCTTGAAAAATATTATCCGACAAGTTCCCAAAAACGGGAGGAGATGAATCTTCTTCTTTTGGTATCTCTTCCTCAACTATATCATCAAAGTTTTTAGGAGGAACATAAACAAAATTGTCATGTGCTTCTAATATTGTTTGCAAATCATACTATAAACTTTCAAAATTTAGACCTTTTGTGGTCGGGTTTGGTCGGTTTGGAGGGAAAGGTTTTCTAAAAGGAGGTTTGAAACTTCCTTTACTTGTAGATGCCTCCTCGGCTGATATTTTCAAGTCAATGACCTGATTGGACAATTTCTGGAAAGATTTCTGTAAGCTCTCCAAGTCTAATGTCTCTTGTTGATTTTTAGGTTGAAGAGGCCTAGTGAGAATTTATATTTTCTTCTTACAAGACGAAGTTGTTTCAACTTCAGTACTAAGATTATCTCTTAAGCTCAATATATCTTTCTCAATTTGACTTTCCTCCTTAAAGTCCTCTAACAACATGTTCTTTTCATAACTTTTAACCCATATGGATGTGTTATGAAGGGCCTTAGTATAATATGCAACAATTAAGCTTTCTGCAGGCATCAAATTTACAGGGATTTTGTTTTTTAATGTTAGAAACCTTTGGTTAAAGTCCTTCACTTTTTCTTTAGGGTTTAGTTTTAATATAGAGAGTTCCATAACCAAGACTTCCAGAGATTTATCATCTCCAAATTTTTCTAGAAAACAAGTTTCGAACTTGTCCCAAGAGACGATGGTCTGAGGCTGTTGAGCAAAATACTAGGTTGAGGTATTTCCCTCAAAAGTATAAAGAACTAATATGCACACTACATCTTCATGTTCGACACTCCAGAGTCTAATGGCTAGCATAAATTTCTTGATGTGATCCTCAGCTGATTGCTTCGAATCTGGATCGAATTTGGGTATCCATTTCTCCGGATGTTTAGGCAAAAGGTGTTGGGGTCTAGGCACAACCACAACATCTTGATCGAGCCAAGGTCTGGCAGGATTATTTTGGTTTTCCATTGGAGTTGGTGGAATCGAAGGTTAAGATGGTTCATATGAAGAACTTCCTTCATCTGAGGATTCACCTCCCAAAGAAGGTGGAGAAGAACTAGGTGGGGATGGTGGAATACCAGATCCTCCGGTACCAAGGATAAGGGCTTCAACAGGATTGGTAATATTATTAGTCCCTACCTTGTTTCTAGGCAGACCAATGCTTTGAATTTGTTCTTGAATATTTGTAAAGTCAGGGGGTTGATTGAGATGTTTCCCAGGTTGTCTAATATAGGATAAGGCACTTTGAGTTCTTATAAGTGACTGGCAGAAAATATCTTGGACGTCAATCCCTTGAGGGAGTGGTGTCACTGGTTCGACAGGAATATCGGGGTTATCATTTGAGGTAGTTGTTATTTCAAGTGTAATGTTTGTGTCAGAGCGACACCGTGTCACAACAGGAGAATGGTTGTTTGGAGGGGTCTTGCGACCTCCACATTCCATCAATTAATTTCATGTCATCTTTCTAGCACCATTTGTTGATGGGTGTATTTGATACACCATCAACTAGAAGGTCAGATCCAGACCGGGGTTGTCTAATTAACCCAAGCCGTTTGGAATGAACTGACCTGACGGGTTTAATGACTCCGTTGGCCAACTAAGTCCTAAAAATAATAAAAGAAATAAACTAATGTATAACTAAGGTACTAACTATATATGTTTTCTAATTACAAATGTTCAAATAAAAACATGAATATATACAAATGATTATAAATAGTCTATATACAACTTGCAATATTTACTTGAAATCTTGCGAAATGAATGTTTGCAATAGTGTTTTTAAAACAAAAGAAAGAAAGAACATAAGTATTTTTGTTTTCTTTTTGAATGTTTAAAGATTTTAAACTAATAAATACTAAGAAAGTACGATTTCAAATGATAACATAGAATATATCAAAGCTAATTTATACGATCATCGTTTCATTTATAAAATAATTTAATTAAATAACTCATAATATAATCTATTGCTGATCAACGAAACTGAGATTATCTTTCTGTGTTTTTTGAGCTCCTACTTGTCCTGCATGTAAGGGAAACCTATGACAGAACAATACTAGTACTTCTAGAATAAATTTAAAGACGTTTTGGTGTATTGGAGTAAAAATATAACAACATAATTATGATTGATTTAAAACCTGTGATCTTGTGATAATCAATAACTCAGAACGAAAGGAAACTCAATTTAGAATATTAATAATGTCAATCATTTAACATCTGAAATAAATTCAATAATAATCAAATGATAGATTGATCACACATATGAAATGGAATAACAAATTATGGACAACATTTAAATATTTAACAATATGAAACACCATATGATGGCAAGGATAAAGATGAATCATTCATAATAATATCTCATAAGACCGAGGTAATAGAAGAACATAATGGAATAAGCATCACATAGTTCTAAATCCGATGGTGAATAGCTTCTCCATATTAGTTCTCAAAATCACATATCCATATTGTATTCCAACAAAAGTTGTCTTTACTACCAACAACAATCACTATTTAAATTAGTCTTGGATTGACAACCTCTTATCATGCAAGATAGAGGGTAATCCCAAAAAAATATATTACTTTACAAAAATAGTACAACATGAAACCACTCTTGTAGGAGTTTGTTTTTCAAAATTAATTACATAATGGCATAGTTTTATCAAACAGGAAAGAAACTACTAAACTATACAACGTATAATCCATGATGGCTTCTCCTTGTGAACAACACCATAGTTATTATTTTCCTGTAAATAACAAAACGAAATTGATTTTTAGAAAATAATACAAACTAACATATAGAAATAGACTGGCTACAAAATCATGAGATTATGTAGCTAGTCTTATATTAACAAAGAAAATCAAAATAAATCTTCCTATTTGACTTTTATAATAGCATAAAATCAAAGAAAAACAAAACCACTTTTACCATTCTAAAAATTAGGCAGTGAAGGGTTAGATAGTTCTGAGTTAATGATGACATTGAAATTGGTTGAATTTTTTTATAATTACACTACTGATTATTTTGGACTTTTACTTTCTCGACTTTCAATTCTTTATTTTCTCGTTCAAGCAGAGAATTTCGAGCTGCTAAATGTTTTAATTGTGCCTGTAAATATGGTATGTCTTTGTAGTAGCATTCTACCCAGTCTAGACAATTGTCACAGTGTATCGGTGCTATAACAAGTAGCGGTTGAGTGTACTCAACAATGGGTGCTTCGGTATTTCCTATATCTTGTTTCAAATCATCACCTATGCCAACAAAGCCCTTTTTATCTTTTATAAACGAAGGTAGTATAGAAACAAAATTGTATTGTGTAGCTTCACTAACAGTTTCATTCCCGAGACCCTGGTTATCCACATCTTCTCTGGCCAGGAACTCAATGATCTCGTCATCAGTCAAGTCATCATCGACCTCGATCACTGAGATCGAGCTCAGATGATCCTGTTGTCGATTTCTTAGACTCCTAGAAATTAAACTGCCTTTTCTTTTTTTTACAAAACTTAGGTCTATGTTACCCTGTTTATTCTTCTTACGATTTTTCTTAATAGTTGGTTTGTCATTCAAACCCTGAGTCGGCTCACTATCAGGATCAGGATAAACCCTCTCCTTCAGCACATCCACTACCTCTTCTAACGATTTTTTGGGTACAAAATTATATTGAGGTTTTTTACCTAGAGGGTTTTGCATAGCAACAAAATTTGGTTAGTGAGCTCACAGTCTCTATGTGAATTGACACTCTGACTTTCGGTCACATGGTTACAAGGATTGAGGTTTATATTTGAATGCATAGATGATTTCACTTTGATATTGGGTAGGGGAAAATTGTTTCGACACAGGAAGTCTTCCCAAGTGTCCCCAATTTGAGCCAGGTGCGACAACAACAAAATTTGTATAAGCCCATGGTGGAAGAGGCTATACAGAGGGTTTAAACTCTGTTTCTTGTAACACTTTTACATATTATGTAGGTTCATCAACAAATATAATGGCATGTTTAGTTTAAACCCTAGGAACAACATCAACAGTCGGATGTGATATTAAAACACTAAACCATACCTATCCTCGCACATTATAAACTGTTTCAGAATCATAAGTAGGTCATTCCATCAAGGTTTCAAGAGGGTAATAGGAGTACCTTTAGGGCAACATGTTGAATTCCTAAAGACCATGAACAGGCTCTAAGGCATGCCTTCTAACTTGGCATTTTATAACCATTTTTCACCTTCTTGTGACATTCCTATTGCTCGGGCTATAGAGTCACCTGTTACTTCCAATTGTAGATCCTCATCTTTGGCTCTAAAGCCATCAAACGTTTGAGAAAAATCTTGTGCGATGACCAGGTTATAACCTTTGAATTTTCAGATTAAAATGTCCCAACCATGCACTTGTAAATAATTTATGGCATCATCGTGGGGGAGAGGGGCTTGAGAGGCATTAGGTTCAATTCAAACCACAGGGGCCATCATTACTATCAAACAAAAACAGTAAATACCACGAGAGGGAGGCTTCATCTTCCAGTAGACAAATGATAAGGAGAGGTCTGTGAAAAATGAAATGACCTGATACCTACGAACTTGGGATGTTCTCATGTTTGATCATTTAAGTTTAGAGTGACAGAAAACCAGAGGATGTGCAGGCTTATGAACCACTATGCACAATGAATATTAAACCCCAACCATTATCAGTTTCCCTATTCGAATAATGAATGAAGGCCTTAAATGTATAGGACAATAGGATGATGTGTATTTGTGAGTACATCAGTCCTGTACCAAGTTGATATGAAAGCGATTTGACTAGTAAGAGCAAGGAGCACATTTCAAATGTTAATTCAAGGTTCTTCGTGATTAGGCATATCAATAATTAAAACCATACAATAATTCATAGATATGATCAAGTCATACTTCCCATAGTATATAAAAATGTGGCAATGGATAATAAGCATATAGGTCCCCTTAAGGTGTAATCTCTTTGGTAAAAGAAAAGAAGAAATCACAAACTGCATAATGATTATCCAATCCAAGTTTTTTTTTTAATTTCATGCTTGCATTCATGAAATTAAAAAAAAACAAATGAAAATTTAAACAAAAAACTCATATAATAAGTTATCCCAATAAATCTCCTTAAAGCCAAAAGACAAAAACTTTTATAAATGTAAGGAGGAGGCATCTACAGAAAGATTATATCTCTTTGTGATGACTTTTAATTATGATTAAATTTTATAGGATTGGTGGTTGCCAACAGATTCCTAGTACGACATCAACACCACCCATGGATATAGCAATAATTGGACTATTCATTACATATTCCCCCATAGCAAGATTGATCTTATTGTATTTTCCTGAGCAATTGATAGTTCCTCCATCTGCAATCATTACTTGAAGCTCTGGTGTTGGATATACAAAACAATTGATATCTTTGGCTAATTTATAGTGAATGAAATTATGAGTACTACCAGAATCAATTAGGACTATTACCTTTTTCTTTTTGATATATCCTTCAATCTTGAGGGTTTGAGGAGTCCTAATTCCAGCCAATGCATTACACAATAATGTGGGAGTCAACTCTTCAAAAGAAATCCCTTCAATGTTTTCATCTTGAGATGGTTCCTGTTCTTGTTCTTGTTCTTCTTCCTCTTCATAATCAATGTAGAATAGTTTATTCTCACCACACTTATGTCCCTTACTGTACTTGCTTTCACAATTAAAGCATAAACCTTTTGCTTTTCTTTCCTCCAATTGTTGAGGTGTCAACCTTGTAGGTTGAGTTGTTTTAGAAGAAGGAGCATTATTCTCTCGATAGATGTTAGCAGTGGTCCTTCTAGTTTCCATAGCCATATTTGTACTTTTGACATTTCTTGCCACCCTAAATGCATTCTCCAATTATTTGGGTTCCCAAATGAGAACCTCATGTTGAATGTTATCTCTTAAAGTTCCTATGAATACATTAATCAAGTGATCATCTGGAATATTTGTTACCTTTATATTCAATCTTTTGAAGTTCTCAATGTGCTTTATAAATGAACCCTTTTGCTTGAGATTTATCAATTGGATAAAGAAGGTATTGCTCCTTGTATCCTCGTAGTGTGCTATCATTTCTTCCATGAAAATTGTCCAAGTGACAAGTGATTTGCAAGAACAAAGCCATTGATACCACACAAATTGATTGGGTTCTAAATATAAAGAAGCAATTCGTACCTTTTGTGTATGTGGCACATCATGTAGATCAAAGAATTTCTCCATCTAAAGTATCCATGTGATTGGGTCCTTTCCATAAAACTTCCTCATATCAATCTTAGGAATGTGGTTGGTCTTCAACCCAAAGTGTGAGTTTCTCCATTCTTGATTCATCTTCCTTGTGTCCTCATCATGAATTTCATGGGATACATTTTCACTTTCAGGTATCTTCTCTATTAGGAAATTTTTCAATGCTTCCATGATCTCCCTTTTTAAACCATCCATCATCCATTGTAGTTCATCTTTTGTCACTATCTTCTTTTGTAAATCATTTATGTCCCTATGAATTTATTCACCTTCATCAAGAGTCCAAGTAAGACTACTTGGAGGCGTATTTGATGTAGAAGTTCCCTTTTTTGGTGGTATGTTGGCAAAGTATCACTTTTAAACCTTGATTTTGAGGTGGTTCTACAAGACAATCTTTCTTTTGTTGTATCTCCAAAATTTCGGCCCTTCTGGGTATAATTTTTTTTTTTTTTGTAGTTCTCTGATATTGCTTCTCTGCAATGCCATATGTCTGATCAAAATTGTATTTTCCAAGTGGAATTTATGGTAAATTCCCCACAACTTTCTTATTTTTGGACTTTCCAGAAGATATCACTTGTATAGCGGGTCCCGCACAAAATAATTGATATAAAATTCTGAAAAATTGTTCCAAAAATACTATAGACTGTCTACTATTCAATGCAACTGGTCTCACTCAATTTGGATATTCTAGGAATAATTTATGATTTTTTTGCCCGAAACACCTTCTTTAGACTTGTCAATAGGACTAGTCATATACCCTATCTTCCATAGGATGTATCTACAAATGTAAGATGACCCAGAACCTAGATTTTTTATCACATATACTTTAATAATTTATGTGAATATCCTATAGATTTCAAAGTCTGAAACATTACAAAAAAATATTTATAGCGAAAATTCCACAATGTCTCAATTTAGGATGATTCCAGAACCCTATCTTACACGGGTTGTATCTATGAAAGTATAAGGCCTCTGGAGCTTAAATTTTAATCCAACGTACCTTCATCTGTCTACTAAATATCCTCCAAGGGGTTTTTTCTGAAACATTGTAGAAAACAAGTTATAGCGAAAATTCCAAGGTGTCTCAGATGTAGCAGTGAAACCCCAGGACCTTGAGCTCTGATACCATATGTTAAAAACCAAATATCAATATAGCATAGAAAAAACTTAGAATACGTACTCAATGCCTTGAAAAATAGAGAAATTCAGATAATAAGCCTCTTCGAGGGGGAAACCTCCTTATACCCACAGAAATTTCCAAATTCAAGATGATTCAAAATGAAAATGTCTCCTTGCTATATATAGGAGACTAGGAGGTACAATTACAACTAATGGAACCAAGACGACATAAATAAAGTAACATTACTAATGTAATATGCCCCAATTAAGGGGTAATGTGCCACTATTTAGGGCTTAACTGATTCAGATTTTATGAGCATAACGAAATGAATACAGTTTATTAATAGGTTCTTAACACAAAATAACAGAGATACAGTAAAACTGGTTTTCTAGTCAATAACGAAATAAGTTGAAACTGTAAAATGCAGCGGAAACAAGCTTGCTGGAATGGTGGCAGATTATCTCTGAGAAGAGATGTGACGACAGCGTGCATTCACAAGAAGAAGGTTACAATGAGGCTCTAAAGGCATTTTTAAAATAAGAAAGAATGCCAAAAATCCTAGACATCCAAAAACCTAACCCTAGGAGATGAAGCGCCAAAAGTCA
>SNQJ01S0022915.1:17333-31231 GCA_010110895.2 Picea sitchensis | reverse complement strand
CAAAGGTGGATGAGGTTGCAGACAGGCTTCAGAGGGAGTTCTTATTAGTCTCTACTCTTTTTGGTGCAATTTCCGGTAGTGGGACTTAGTTTATGGGTAGTGGAGCCACATGTCATATCACATGAGCACGAGAGTTGTTTGAGGACTTCATAGAGTTTGACTCGGATTTGTATGTGGAACTTGGTATGGGTACCAAGCA
The DNA here is from genome assembly GCA_010110895.2 of Picea sitchensis. Taxonomy (NCBI): domain Eukaryota; kingdom Viridiplantae; phylum Streptophyta; class Pinopsida; order Pinales; family Pinaceae; genus Picea; species Picea sitchensis. The sequence continues at coordinate 31,032 of SNQJ01S0022915.1, read as the reverse complement.
TGCAGTGCAGGGATCTGGAACAGTGTCATTTCGGATGGAGTCGGGAGATGTGTTGAGAGTGACAAATGTGCTATGGGTGCCAAAACTCAGGAAGAGTGTGCTCTTAGTCTCAACGATTGAGGAGAAGGGCTATGTGATTTTATTTCGAGATGGACATGTGTTGTTCATGCCCAGAGGATCTAGCTTAAACATAGCAGTGGTTCTTGGAGTTAGAGAGAGAAACCTGTATAGGCTAAATGGCAAGCCTATGCGAGCTATGGCAAGCAGCAACAGAGTGACAAAGGACAAGGAGCAGGTAGCTTCGAAGGTTGTATAGAATTAGAGGGAGTCAGACTTCAAAGGGAGTCAACATTCAGGATCCGGTGGGGATGAGAAGCCTTCCAAGTCTTTGAAGAGGTAGTTTGATTTCAGAGGGAGTCAACAAGCTCAAAGGGAGAGTCAACTATCCAGAGGAAGTCAAACTTCAAGTTCAGGTGGGAGAAAGGAGTCTTGCAAGATTTTCAGGAAGGTGTCATGGGTTGAGGAAGCCATGCAGGATGCTCAGAAGTAGGAGGCTTCTAGGAGCATGGTGTTTTCCAAGAAGGGTCCATGTCATACAACAAGATTTGCTTTTGTGTTAGAGGGAGCAGCCAATCAGGTGGATTGGAGAGTAGTTGTGGTAGTGGATCTAGTGTGGGAGATAGACATACTTCCAAGCGATGGTGGATGGAATATGTAATATTCTTGACTTGGCTACTCTGGGAAACTCTGCTAATGTGTGTGTATGATTAATTGTTTGCAGCATATATATTGACCATATAGATGGTAAATGAGACAAAAGACTATAAATTGTATATTATGATATCTCTGGAGTACAATGTCGAATGCGACTGACAATAAAATAAATCGCTTGGATAGATCAATGCCAAAAGGATCTTAGCCGAAATACAATAATCAAACTAAAATGATAATACCCGATGATAGATGACACTGCGGGATCAATGGATGATCTGCAAGCTATGGCAGCTCACGCGGTAACTGCTACAAGTTCGAAAAGTTTTCCCTAGTGGCTAGATTTCTCGGATCGGTCTGGAAACTGTCCCAAACAATGTGCCCTGCTGTCCCTCTCAGTCCTGGTGACTGTCTGGCCCCTGTGCTGGTGTGTTTGGACCCGAATGGATCCCCCTGGGGGAATGCGCTCCTCTACTACTAGAAAACTACGCCCTAGTGATTCCATCATCGGAATCAGCTGAGATGTGTCTCAAATTGATCGCCCTAGCCTACTATGAAATGGATTGGAAGGGTTTCCCTAGATCTGATCTGATGATCGATCGGGAACCCTGAATGTGTCCTCCCCAAGTGCCGCACTCCTAATCTTTGAAAAATGTGTCCCTGATGATTCCCCCGTTGGAATATGACGAGAAACCAGGCAAAAGATGCATATGGCCTGCCTCTCAAATGGGTCGGAGGGGAATCTCTGAACTCTCCCTGAATGGGACAAGTCGATCCACTAAACCTCCTCGGAAGTTGCGCCCTCTCCCTAAACAAGTGTGCCCCTACTGCTGAACTTTGTAGAACTGCTGCTAAAGATTGATGGAAGACTTGTGTGATCTTCTCGGTGACTAGGGTGTGTCTCTCAACACTGAAATCAACCACCGGTGTATTCCTCCTTGAATCTACTGAGAGATGAAACCATCGGTGTATTCCTCTTGGAATCCACTGAGCAACCTCTTTTGAGATGCGCCTTTCTCCTCAATGACAAGTCAAAATCTGTATAATGATGAATTAGGTCGCTGTACCTTCTCTTATAGCTGCCTGAAACCCTAATTCACTTTTGACTTCTAATTTTAGCTCATCTATTCTATTTTTAGCTCAAGTTGGCTTGAAAGCGCTTTTAGCCACTTTTAGCTCAATGTCACTTTTCGATTATAACACCTTTGATTGGGATGACCTCTAGTAACCCTGTTTACCCCTTTGTGGCCCTGGCTATAGTCTAAGGGGGCTGTTTAGACCATTAAGCCTCCTCTTTGGAGCTCCTATTTGGAAAGGGACATTATAGTCCTCCCTTTTTGAAATTGCTTGTCCTCAAGCAATACCAATCTAGGGTGCTGCAACACCTGCTCGCTCTCCCAAGTAGCATCCTCTACGGGAAGCCCTTTCCATCTGATCAAACACTCTCTGATGACCCTGCTCCTCAGTTTCAGCTCTTGGAACTCCAATACCTCCTCCAGAACCAACTCCAACTGTCCCTCCTCGTCCAATGGGGGAAGCTCCTCTGATGTGCTGATGAATTGTCCCACTGCCTTCTTGAGGCAAGATACGTGGAACACGTAATGAATCTTGCTCCCCTCTAGAAGCTCTAGCTCATAGGCAACCTCGCCTACCCGACGCATGATCCTGTAAGGTCCATAAAATCTGTGTTTGAGCTTCTCGGCCCCGCTCTTCTTCAGAGATGATTGTCTGTAAGGTTGGAGTCTCAAGAAAACCAAATCCCCAACCTCATAGCTGCGCTCTATCCCATGTCTGTCCACACTCATATTCTGTCGATTATGTGCTGTCTGCAGGTTCTCTTTAGCAATTTGAGAATCTCTCGACTCTCTGTGATCCAATCCTTGGCCTTGGGAGCTCTGCTCTCCCCGAAAACCAAGTCAATCAAAGTGGGAGCATCATACCCGTATAATTCTCGGAAGGGTGTCATACCAGTGGACATGTGGAAAGTTTTGTTGTAACAATGCTCTTCTAAATGCAACCACCTGACCCATGTTCTCTGCTGTCCTCCCACATAGTTCCTCAAAAACCCTTCAACCCACTTGTTGACGATCTTTGTCTTCCCATCTATTTGAGGGTGATAGCTGGTGCTGGGTGTTAACTTGGTTCCCACCAATCTAAACAACTCCCTCCATAATGTCCCAATAAATCGACTGTCCCTGTTGCTGATGATGTTCCTCGGCAACGCATGAAGTCTGAAGACCACTCTGAAGAATAACTCAGCTACTTGAACTGCGTTGTACTCTGTTGGTATGGCATAGAAGTGAGCAAACTTGGTCAATATGTCGACAACTACATAGATACATTCTTTACCCTGGACCTTGGGTAGGCCTGTGATGAAGTCCATCGAGATGCTCTCCCATTTCTGCTCTGGAATGGGAAGTGGATGAAGTAACCCTGCTGGGAGCGTATGCTCTAACTTGTTCTGCTGGCAAGTCGCATATTCACTGATGTATCGCATAACGTCCTGTTTGAGGCCCTTCCATGAGAACCTCTCTCTAATCTGCGTCTAGGTTTTGAAAAACCCCTGATGGCCTACTAGTGGTGAATCATGAATTGTTGCCAGGATCTTCTTCTTGAGCCCTGAATCTGGTACCAAGTAGACTCGGTCCTTGTAGAATATGACATCGTCAATGCCCCTGTACCTATCATTCTGAATCTGTCCATCCATAATCTCGCAAGCGAACTGGTCCTTGGAATATTCCACTAACAAGTGGGATTTTCAATCCCCTGAAATCTCCATCAAAGAGCCTGTCGCAGGTCTCCTAGATAACGCATTGGCCACAATGTTCTTCTTCCCCTTGACGTACTCTATGTTGAAGTCGAATGCCTGTACCTTTGTCACCCATTTCTGTTGGCGCTCACTGAGGTCCTTCTTCTCAAGGAAATACTTCAAGCTGTTGTGATCTGTTTTGACCACGAATTTACTGCCCACCAAATATTGTGTGAATTTGGTCAAGGCATGCATGATTGCCAACATCTCCTTGTCATACACGGAGTACAACCTTTCGGGCTGACTAAGATTCCTGCTCTCAAATACAATGGGGTGTCCTCCCTGCATCAAAACTACTTCGATGCCCTTGCCGGATGCACCACACTCTAATACAAATGGCAGAGTGAAGTTTGGTAATGCTAACACTGGGCATGTGCCCATGACTTCCTTCATGTGATCAAAGGATTTCTGTGACTCATCGGTCCAGACGAAAGCCCCATGCTTGGTGAGATCCGTAAGTGGTGCTCCAAGCTAAGAAACACCCCTGACAAACTGCCTGTAATAGCTGCATAGCCCAAAGAAGCTCCTCAACTCTGTCACATTCCTGGGTGTTGGCCAATCCAGAATGGCCCTAATCTTCTCGTGGTGTACCTATACCCCCTGTGCACTGCTGATGTGGCCCAAGCAAAGTAGCTCTGTCATACCGAACTCACACTTGGACTCTTTAGCGTATAGTGACTGTGCCTCTATGATGCTCAATACCTCATCCAAGTGCCTCATATGCTTGTGCCATGTCTTATTGTAGACCAAGATGTCGTCGAAGAAAACCAAGACTGATTTCTTCAATTGATCCCTGAATATGTGGTTCATGCAAGATTGAAAAGTAGCCGGTGCATTGGTTAGCCCAAATGGCATAACTAGAAACTCTAAATGACCAAAATGGCACCGAAATGATGTCTTCTCTATGTCCTGCTCTCGGATGTTGATCTGATGATACCCAGAGCGTAGATCAATCTTCAAGAAGAAAACTGCCCCATGCAGTTCATCCATCAACTCGTCAATGCGAGGGATAGGATACTGGTTCTTGATGGTTTTCTTGTTCAAGGCTCGGTAATCAATGCACATCCTCATGGTACCATCCTTCTTCAGAACTAAGACAACTGAAGAAGTGAATGGATTGCTGTTAGGTCTGATGTGTCCCATCGCTAACAATTCCTTAATTGTTTTCTCTATCTCATCCTTGAACCTCCTAGGATGACAATAAGGTAGGGTGATCATAGGTTTGGCCCCCTCCAACTCAATGGTGTGCTCAAACCCTTTGTCAGGTGGTCTCTTTGGTGGAATCGACCCAAAAAACTGTTGATGTCCTCCCAACAAGTTATTGATCTCTATATGATAATGCCATCGACCCTCTGAATCCTTTCACGTAGTGATCAAGCACTCTGTGGCATATGCTACCTCCCCATGTCTGAATATCCTCTCCATCCTCTTGGTCGAAACTGTCCTGGGTGCTCTTGTTGACATGCCTCTTAGAACAACCCTCTTCCCGTCACTGTCTCTGAACCCCATCTCCAAGGTTTGGTAATTGGTGGTGATTTTGCCCAAGGTGATCATCCACTGGACTCCCAATACCACATCTATGTCAGATAGGTCAACCACATAAAATGTATCTCTCACTGTGTAGTTGCTTAACTTTATCTCCAAGTCTGGAACTCTGTCTAGACACTCCATTGTATGGCCATCTACTACTGCAACATCAAACCCCTCAAACTCCTTTGTTTGAAGTGCTCGTCTTGATACCGATGAAGCATCAATGAAGTTGTGGGTGGCCCCACCATCTATCAGGGTGATTTCCTGTTGTCCCTGAATAATCCCTCTGATCCGGAGGGTATCATACTTGGGAACACCAGAAAGGGTTGCTATGACTCCTCCCTTTGCTGGTTTTCGTTTGTAATCCTACTCAGGAGGCTGTGGAACTACCGGTGGGTGGGCCTCTGCTGGTGTCGGTGGTCTACGGGGAGACTGCTCCTCTGCCTGTGCTGACTCCTCCTCTGAGCTGGTGGATCCATTGTCATCCTCCTCCTCCTCACTGTCCACACTGTCTGCTGCCACCTTATAATGAATCTCTCCCTTGCCCATGCACCTATGGCCTGGGACCCAAGGGTCTCTGTAGCTAAAGCAAAGCTTCTTCCTCGTCAGCTCTCGCCTTGTCTCATGATCCAGCTTCTCCTTGCCCTTCCATTCTCTTTGGAATGGCTTCCTGTCTCGGTCCTTCTGTGGTACGAAGGGTTTGGAAATGGGTTTAGTCTTTGGCGTTGAGTCAGCCAAATCTCGAGTGCGTAAGATGGCATCCTGCAATGTGTGAGGCTTGTATGCCTTCACCCATCCTCTCAAGGGCTCTGTGAGTCCCTCTGTGAATAACATGATCAACTTGGGCTCTGATATATCTGTCACTACCATTGCTACCCGCTGAAACTTCGTGATGAATGCCTTTACCGTGCCAGTTTGTCTCAACTCGGCTAGATCCTTGAAGTGAATTTCGGGATCCCTCCTATCAAACCTGTCCGTGAGTTTCTTTGTGAACTCCTGGTAGGAGGTGATGTGACTGTGTCCCAACGTCACCAATCCATGGTGCCACCACTCGTGTGCCTCACCTTCCAAGTGTAGGGTAGCGAAACTGATGGCCTCTGTCTCGGTCATCTAGTTGAGCTTGTAGTATGTGTCTAGCTTTTGTTCCCAAGCTTTGGCGGTGCATTTGGATGATCCGTCAAAAAACGGTATGGTGAGTTTACCAACTTTCCGGATGAAATCAATGTTATGCCCCTGCTGCTGCTGTTGTCCTCCTCTTTGTGGCTCTTTGGGGCTGTTCTTGAGTCCGAATCCATAATACTCGACCAGGGTCTTGTCCTGATGGAAGTCATGCCCCAATGTTGCATACTCCCTTCTGTACTCTGCAATGTCCTTCGCATGAGTGGGTGGCCTCTGTGCTATCGGCTGCTGTGCTACTACTGGGGGTGCCCTCTGGAAACTGGGGAACAATGGCCTGGGAATCCTACTCGAAGAGGTGTATGTGCGAGTAGGAGATTGGGGTCTACTGCCTGCCCCTGAGTTCCCCTGTGTTGCATGTGGGGCTTGTGTGCCCGGGGTGCCCACTATAGCCAATATATCAACCATCTGTGCCAAGGACTGAGTCATGGCCTGCTGACTGACTACCAGATTGCCGAGTACCTGCATGAAGGATGCCTCTACGTCCATGGGGGCCTTACCACTGCCCTCTGGTCTCTCATATTTGTCTCCTAACATTCTCTTTGCCTCATTCTCAGGCTCACGCTTTTCCCTTCTGTCTGCTTCCCTCTGTGCCTCTTCCTCTTCCTCTGAGCTGGGAGGAAAAGGGGGAAAATCAGGTCTAGGTCTTCCCTCTTTGCGTCTGTTGTAGGTGACATATTTGTCACCTACGTGCTCACGACCCCCTGGGTCCTCTGCTGCAGTCATCGTCTTTAGTCATAGGTTGGCAGGACTAAAGCTCTGATACCATTGTAATGTTCCTGACTTGGCTACTCTAGGAAACTCTGCTAATGTGTGTGTATGATTAATTGTTTACAACATATATATTGAGTATACAGATGGTAAATGAGACAAAAGACTATAAATCGTATATTATGATATCTCCGGAGTACAATGTCAAATGCGGCTGACAATAAAATAAATTACTCGGCTAGATTAATGATAAAAGGATCTTAGACGGAATACAATAAGCAAACTAAAATGATAATACCTGATGATAGATGACATTGCGGGATCAATGGATGATCTGCAAGCTATGGCAACTCTCGCGGTAACTGCTGCAAGTCCGGAAAGTTTTCCTTGGTGACTAGATCTCTCGAATCGGTCTGGAAATTGTCCCAAACAATGCGCCCTGCTGTCCCTCTCAGTCTTGGCGACTGTCCGACCCCTCTGCTGGTGTGTCTGGACCTGGATGGATCCCCCTGGGGGAATGTGCCCCTCTACTACTGGAAAAATGCTCCCTAGTGATTCCACTGTCAGAATCGGCTGAGATGTGTCTCAAACTGATCTCCTTTGCCTACTGTGAAATGGGTCGGAAGGGTTTCCCTGGATCTGATCTGATGATCGCTCGGTGACCTTGAATGTGTCCTCCCCAAGTGCCTCACTCCCAATGTCCGAAAAATGCATCCCTGATGATTCCCCTATCGGAATATGATGAGAAACCAGGAAAAAGATGCGTATGGCCTGTCTCTCAAATGGGTCAGAGGGGAATCTCTGAAGTCTCTTTGAATGGGACAAGTCGATCCACTAAACCTCTTTAGAAGTTGCGCCCTCTCCCTGAACAAGTGCGCCCCTGTTGTTGAACTCTGTAGAACTGCTACTGAAGACTGATGGAAGACCCGTGTGATCTCCCCAGTGATTAGGGTGTGTCTCTCAACACTGAAATCAGCCACTGGTGTATTCCTCCTGGAATCCACTGAGCTACCTCTTCTGAGATGCACCTTTCTCCTCAACGACAAGTCAAAATCTGCATAATGATGAATTAGGTCACTATACCTTCTCTTGTAGCTGCTTGAAACCCTAATTCACTGTTGAATTCTAATTTTAGCCCATCTGTTCTATTTTTAACTCAAGTTGGCTTAAAAGCGCTTTTAGCCACTTTTAGCTCAATGTCACTGGGATGACCTCTAGTAACCCTATTTACCCCTTTCTGGCCTTGGCTATAGTCTAACAGGGTTGTTTAGACCATTAAGCCTCCTCTATGGAGCTCGTATTTGGAAAGGGACATTACAGAATAGCTCCCTTGCTAAGAGGGAGTGTTGATGCTTTTGTAGCATCGGGAGGTATTCCCACATTGGCCTTGGTGTCGGGCATGTGGGATTTCATTTTGTGAGAACCCCTTGTATATTGAGCTGGGGCTTCACAACCACATGTTGGGGCTTCACACCCACATGGAGGAATAAACAATTCTAATTTAATGTTGAGTTTAGTGAAGGGATCCTTAAAATAAGTTAAGGGTTTCCAAACTCCTTAAAAGGAGATGCAATGTGATGAGAAACTTGACATCCCATTGTGACATTATGGAGTTGGCATAAGTGAGTGAGCACTTGTGGCAAGGAGATTGGGAGGCAAAATTTCATGAAGGAAATTATTCACTTTGGCAAATCTGGCCTAGGGTTTCTGGTCATTCTGTTTCTGATTTTTCTGCCAAGAGAGGACAACCACACGTTTGGTATGGACAGGCCATACTATCCATATGGTTGACGTCAGCATTCTGTACGACCGATGTCAGCAGGCTGTACAACAGTGGCATGACTAATGTTAGCAGGCTGTACAACAGTGGCACGACTGACGTCCGCATGCCATATAGGTTTCAGCCAGATAGTGCTTGTACCAGGTTTGCAAGTTGGAAGATTTTCGAGATTTTGCTGAATTTGTAATTTGCTGGGACGACTGTTTTTTGTCCTCAGAAATTTTACAGAACAATTTTTTTTTGTCTCTTGTATATGGATGATTTCTCTCTGATCTTAATGTTTCCGCTGTAATTTTTTGTCATAATTTCAGTGTAAAATTATTCAGTGATAACAACCCTAGTTTACTATTTGAGGTCACTTGGAAGTGATTTTCAGATCTGAAATTGAGTGCATTGAATCACATGAAAATTGACAGTTGAAGAGTTCAATTCTGTTTGTTCTTGTAATTTTAGAGCCAACATAGATCCATCTTGATCTCCTCTCTATTAAGGACAAAGAGGGATCAAAAAACTTGAGGTGCAAACCTATCTGGGGTTTATATATGTATATATAGTAATGGACATCTCTCCCCCACCTATGCTATAGAGTACCTCGCTTCTCTTGGTCCATTCAAAATTCAATCCAGGTGGGAGGAGATGTGCCATGTCCATCTGTAACACTTATAAGTCAAACAAAAATAAATTGAAGTTCATGCACTCCACACAGCCCAAGAGGGGAGATGTGTCTAACACTTACAAGCCAAAATAAAATAAATTGAAGTTCGTGCACTCTACAGCCCAGGTGGGGGGAGATGTGTCCTGTTCATCTGTAACACTTATAAGACAAAATAAAATAAATTGAAGTTCATGCACTCTATAGCCCAAGTGGGAGGAGACGTGTCTAACACTTGTAAGGCAAAATAAAAGAAATTGAAGTTTGTGCACTCTACAGCCCAAGTGGGGGGAGCCTGGATCTTTAAGGTTGCACATCTGTCTCTTTTTGATCCCTCTTGGTGCTTAATAGATCCAGGGTTAAGATGGATATTTTTTATTTACTTGTGACATTGGTTTCTCATCATGCTGGTGACTTCAAGTTTGTGCTGTCTTGGTGATTTTTGTATTTCTTCTTATGTGTCAGTAACTATTAATCACTAGAATCAATCTATTGCCAAATAAGCGGAGGAAATTTTATTGATATATTGTTCGATTTATCACAGCACACATTCACTAAATAGTGTTAGTTTTTCAGGGCCTGTACGCACAAGAAGACAATAGATAATTTTCACAATAGACAATATTTAATTTTCACATTACCTCATTTAAATTTATATTGCATAGGAATACATTGATATTTATAATTTTATAATACTAAATTTGTTTCAAAATTGGACAGTTGAGGATAAGAATTATCATCCAGCCAAAACTAGGCCAATAAAAAAATTGGTCTCCCTTTAATTTTTTTTTTTTCAATTTTAACCCTACTGCTAAATTTAGCAGATTCTGGTGCCTGCAGCCCAACTAAAAACAAGGCATCCAATGGAAGGAAGGCTGATCTGCCACTAACCTATCGGAGCACTTAAATCTGAAGCGTGGCTCTCCTATAAAGCAGCTATAGAAAATACAACTGAATATACATCAATGCTATAGTAAATAACAGAATTGTTGGTTGCCCTTTCAATGACAAGCACATGCAAATATGTTCTTCATTTACAGAAAATCAGTGCAGGTCTGACATTAGTCATAACAGATAGTCCCAGCATCTCATCAAGATTCCACAGTCAAGCCATCTCCTCAATGTGAATACTAAGGTCTAACATGGACCTAAATCACAGAGTATACTCCAACTGCATTATAAATCCGTATTATGTGGCTAAGGAGAGTACATGTTGGCTGCATAATCTTTACAGAAAATTCAGCTAATAAAGATTGTAACAACGATATTGTAAGAAAAATGCTGACTGGGTGCCTTACAAGATGCGTTGACTAGCCAGTTCCTTTATTTCATATTGGAGCTTCCTTTGGTCTCCCTTTCAAGGAGAGTTCCCTCAATGTCAGGAACAATTTAATGGCCTCCCAGGGCTTTCCCATGGCCTGAATCATATAGGTGCCTACAATCTTACCCTGTGCAAGAGTGATTACCAACATTTCTAGTGAAATACCCTTCCACGCACCCTTGCCCATCAGGGATTCTTGACCATTATGGTATCTGAGTAACACAGTCACTAACACTTTTCAGGGCTCCTTCCCACTAATGGCCCTCTCCACCCATTTTCAATAGAGAGCCTAGGTTTGAACCTGAGCTTTAATAATGCCCAAGCCATCATATTCACAAGGAGTGCAACAAAGATTCTTGTGGACCTTGTGAAATCCTTTGCCATTAGCATTGTTAGCCCAAATAAAATTATTGAGAACCTTTTTAGGTGTTGAGAAGCCAATGTAGAAGGCACTCAACATGAAGAGTAATAGACATGAATTGTAGCGAGAATTTTTGTGCAAATTTGAAAATTTGGTTGCTATTCCCAAAGGCCATATGACCCCACTTATCAATTTTCTTTTCAACACTTTGTACCACCACTTCCCATTAATCCTTATGAGAAGCTTGGAAAGCAAAGGGAATGGAAAGGAATTTAATATCTGACCCAACTGAAGCTAGGACCAATTCTGAGTGGTGAACTAGTTTGGAGCTGGCGTGTTGACTTTATCTATAACACAGGGTTTTATGCCATTGAATATTTGATCTCGAGGCCAAACAAAATGTATCCAAGCACTCCATTTTGCTATCCTAAGAGACCTGATCCTCTAGAATGGTAAAAATAGCCAGTGGTCGTTCACCAGCTAGCCAACATGGTTCAAGTGGTGGGTGTGGAAATTTCAAGAAGTGCCTCTAAATGCAAATTCAGAAATTTCACCTTGACCTTGAGGTTTCTCGGATCTCTTTCCTGTGAACATTCAGCCTTTCATAGTAAGTCAGTAGAAGGACCAGTGACACTTACTTCCCAATTCCATATTTCTTTATGCTCGAGAGACTAGAGCCTACCCTTGCACACCTCTATATATAATGCATTCATCCCTTTCCATTCTCCTCCCTCCTATTCGTTTGTCTGGCCATCCCTGCCAATCAACTCGACGTACCCTTCCTTGGCCTACCATCAACTCGATGGTTGAATCTGAAATATATATTACAGCAGTATATATTTCACTTCTGTCCAACCAAATACATAAGGCAGCCCAAGAAAATAAACACTGAACAACTGTACTTCAAGGGAAATATTTTTTCCAGGCCTTAGGGCACAAATACCAACATATAACAAATCTGAAAATTGACAAGATCAGCTAGCTGTTCACGATAAATTTTGCATACCAAACATACCTAAAAACTATTGATTCACCATGAGATTATAAGCTGAAAGTCAGATCTGCAAGTGCACAAAATTTGGACAGCAAAGCATACTTCATATATACATAAGAATGAAGTTACAAGTACATACCGACAACTTATCCCAAGCTGGTACAAGATAATTCTTAAAGCTTATCTCAAGCCAAGTCTCTCAATGCTCTCCAAACCCTAGCTTGGGCAATCACAACAAGCTAACATCACACCAATTGTTAGATCCTAGCCACCACTTCTTCCTAACTAGGAATCACTCCCAACCAAAGCTTGTCACTCCACCAAAGATCCCCAACTAGCAGGCATACACATTGGAAGTCTTCACACTTCGAGCCATTATTGAGGAGGCTCGTCATCGCTCTTCAAAAGTTTACAGTTGCTTTGTAGACTTTCAAAAAGCATTTGACACAGTTTCGAGGGAGGCATTATTCAAGAGGCTCTACGACATTGGCATATCTAATACCCTCCTGGTAGCCATCATGAGATTGTATGAGTCAGTTTTGAGACGCCTCAGGACGACACATGACCTTTCTGACTTCATTCAAAGTACCATCGGGTTAAAACAGGGGTGCCCCTCTTGCTGACCCTCTTCGAGACTTATATTTATGAGTTGGAGACCTTCCTCCATGAGCATATCCAGGAGGGGGATGGTTGTCTTCTACATCAGTTGTTAATTTTTTTGCTCTTATTTGTTGATGACTTGGTCTTGTTGGCTTCTACTCCCAAGGGTTTGCAGAGACAAATTGATGCACTGGCTAACTTTTGTGACCTTCAGCAGTTGACGGTTAACTTGGGTAAAACCAAGGTTTTGATCTTCAATGCATCGAAGATCAAAACCTTACATTTCTACTTACCCGGGGGCAGAGATTGAGATCACCACTGCCTACACTTACTTGGGAGTACAGTTTACGGGGCTTCGTTTCGGCATGCGGCAGGCCCTTTATTCTCGACTCAGTAAAGAGTACGATTCCCTGGCCTTTATCGAGATACAATGCTTCTTGGGTCAGTTTCGAGACATCTCGTCCAAACTCTACCTTATGGAGGTGATTATCAGACCCACAATTCTCTATGAATTCGAGATCTGGGGATTGAGCTTGTTACAGATAGACTAGGCCAGGTTGGAGAGAGTCCAGACCCTTGCTACAAGAGGATGGTTCTGCAACCCATTATTCACAGAGTTCAATGTCCATCCATTTTGTCTCGTGGTCATTTTCCGCTTGGTTTATTTCCTTCATAGAGTCAGATCTTTCAAAGACTCTACTATTGGGAGAGAGCGACACCCCTACCTCGTTCTTTGCTCCTCGAAGGCTCTTTCTTCGGATTCCCCCTCAGGCTGTGCACGTGGTTGGTTCTTAAAGGCGTCTTGGCTTCTCCAATCGATGACTATCTCCCCAGAGCACCTTCCCTCATTTAGTTTCTTCCTTGTTGCACTGCGCCATCTCTCATCGACTAGACAGTTACTGAATCAAGCCATCAGAGAGGACATCTACATACTATACATCTAAGTCACTTGGACCTCACCTTTGACAAGCCCGATGCAAGATACCAGATATATAAAATATGCAGAACAGAAATGAAATGCTAGAAATGACAGAATAACAGTAAAATATCCAGC